>JAAGEH010000190.1:727459-781720 GCA_011751065.1 Lasiurus cinereus | reverse complement strand
AAACCCCAGAGAAGGAGCGATTTGCATTTATGAAGACCTGGAAGCAAACGTTCACCTGACAGGCTTTAGAATGATCCTCTCAGTGAAATAATAATAATGATCATAATAAACCCTTATAAATAGGTGTTTGATTACAGTTTGTCCCTACGAGGATTTTTTTTTTTTTTGAATCAGACTAATTGGCTGCCAGGCTGCTGGGGCTGGTTCTGGCTTGAATATCAGAGTCTTGGGTCCTTTCTTTCCCCTTTGGCTGGTTGTTCTTCCCTCCCTTCCCCCCCTCCCCCCGCCCGGGTCTCTCCTTTTCCAAGTTTCTGGGGGCCAGCTTAAGTCACCTCCCCCCCCACACCTCCCTCCTTTGGGCTGATCCAATGATGCCAAGTCTCTGATGGCCTCTCCCCGCCCCTCCCCAACCTCAGCTCTGGCCAAGGAAAAAGCCAGCAGAACCCAGCTCCATCCCGGGTGCCAAGCTCTCTGCGGAAGGCCTTTCCTGACTGGGGAGCAGCAATGTCAAGACCTTCATGTTGGCGGGTTGGTCTGAGTTCAAAGGTCAATGCCAGGCATCATGGTGTAGACATTCCTGGCAGGTGGACCGGCAGCAGTTCATCAGGTGGACCCGGACAGGTGAGGGCTCCTGTCTGCTCGCTGCCATTAGAGAGGAGAGCCAGGGTTGGGGTGCGATTCCAGCTCCCTGCTCACCCATGGGTCCCTACATCCGGGGAAACATCCTCAGGGAGCAGCAGGAAGGGGCTAGAGATACCTCCACTGTGGCAGCTGTGAGCGACAGCTAGCAAGAGGCTAACACGGAGGGAAGGAGGCCTGACAGCCAAGGGGAGTTGGGGGGGTGCTCTTGGGCTGAAGGATTCACCAGGAGGGGAGTGGTGGGCCCTTCAGCCCCAGGACTTCTGAATCATTCCCACACTCATGTAATCCAACCTGTATGAAAATTATCGCTGCTCCTAGCCAGGTCCTGGCACACAGTAGGCCATTAATAAATCCTGGTTGGATGGGCGGATAAATGGGTGGATGGATGAAGGCAGGGCGAGGCTGCCACTTGGCAGGGGTGAGCGGGCATCCCGTGGCAGGAACCTTCTCAGAGAACTAACACCCTCCCCACCTGGATTGCCTGTTCAGGGAGAGGGCAGGTGCAGAGTGGGTTTCCCTCAGAAAAGCTCAGCCGTAATGTGCGTGTTTATACCGCCTGGTGATTGTACATAGTAATACCTCCACCTTCGAACACCCTCTCTTGGGGGACCCTGCTCATCCAGCTCCTGTTTTATAAAACACAGCTCCCGAGAGTTTTCTTCTGGCCCAGAGACAGGCGTGTTTGCAGCACTGAGAGCAGGGTTAGCGGAGGGCATGGGGTGACTTCGTCAAAAGAGAAGTCACCCAGGGCAGCCACAGGCTTTTCATTTGCTTAAGGTCCCTTGGCTCCTGTCTCCGAATGGATGGACTGCCAGCAGCCCGGTCTCCACTTGGCAGGCCTGGCACTCAGATCCGGGAGTTAGGGTGGCCGATGCCTCCTCCTTGGGCAATGGCTGAACAAGAAGGTGCCCTGAACCTCAGGGTCCAAAGTGGGCCGGTCTGTCCCAGCTTCCCTCTGTCCATGGTGCTGAGCTAGGCTCTCCCAACAGAGGGCGCTACAGCACAAAACAAATTTCTTTCCTCCTGACCCTAGGAAACACCCCCAGAGGTCAAAGGGGTCCTCTGTGACCTCTCGTTTGTTTGTTTCCAGGAGCGGGATGGGGTATGTTATGTTATTATCGCGCACAGTCTGGTTTCCAAAGGTGTGCGGTCCCATGGCTGGGGGAAAGACCCCCTGTGAGGTTTGATAATGGCGCTAAGAGTTGCAAGCATTTAGGAAAGTGCTCCTTCTTCACAGTAACGTATGAGGCTGGGGCTACCATTATTCTTATTTTACAGATGAGAAAACTAAAGCACAGAGAGGCTAAGCCACGTGCCCAGTTCCACACAGCAACAGAACCAGAATTGTACCCAGGAAGCGTCCAGAGCCAGCGCTTCTTGAGTGTTCATCCTGGCCAAGGTACACACATTCACACATGACGTGTGCATGCACACACATACACAGTATCACAAAGCTAATATTTCGATGAGAAATGGGATTTTTTAAAATATTATTTTATTGATTTTTTTTACAGAGAGGAAGGGAGAGATTTAGAGAGTTAGAAACATCGATGAGAGAGAAACATCGATCAGCTGCCTCCTGCACACCTCCCACTGGGATGTGCCCGCAACCAAGGTACATGCCCCTGACAGGAATCGATCCCTGACCCTTCAGTCTGCAGGCTGACGCTCTATCCACTGAGCCAAACCGGTTTTGGCGAGAAATGGGATTTTTAAAACTTTCATAAGCTCAGTGTGACCCACCTGTGTCATCTCATTTAATCCTCATAAGAGCCCTCTGTGGCAGCTTTATTTATGCCAAGTTTACAGACAAGTAAACTGAGTCTCAGAGAAATGAAAAGAGTTGTGCCGAATGGCTAAGGTAGAGGAATTTTGGGTTCTGGGTCTGCCTCAAAGATCTACTCATGAGAATATTCTGTTTCTCTTTCCACCATCACCACCCCCTGCCCTTTCTTCCCCTCCCCCCCCCCGCTCCTCCTCCCCCCTTCTGCCCTGCCTCTCCCATATGTATACACACACTTACTCACGCAGTCCTCTGGCTCCTTGCTACCTTGCCCTCTGCCTCTCCGTGCTGGGAATTAAACATCCACCAGATCACACACCAGACAGGATGGAGTCTTTTGCTATTTGTTTAAATTAAACACAAGCGAAAGTGATGCCTTAACACCGGTGACCCAAATCGATACGGAGTCGGTCACTTGGAATTAAGTCCAAATGTGTCCTTAATGGACCTCAGTCCCATCTGGACTCTCAAACTCCAGCCCTGGCTCATCCTTCCACAGAAAGACCCCGGCGGATTTTCCAGGGGGGAATCGAGGCTGTGAGTGGCTGACTGGGCCTCAGCATCACAGACACAGAGACAGGCGCTGGGCCATCTGGAGGAGTCAGGGTCCGGGGGCCAGGATGGCAGAGAAGGAGACTGACCCTGGAGAACAACATTTCACAGACGGGGCCCCTCCCACGATTTGCTTTGCAAGTTTGTGATAAACATTCTTTGAAAGAGGGTTCCCTGGTTAAATCCATTCAGGAAATGCTGCATGTTAGGCCATCATCTCCCACTTCTTGGAGATGTACCATTCACGTAAGCATATTAAAGGCTATGAGAAATTCTACCATTTTTCAGTTTCGTTTACTTGAAACCCAAACTGATTTGGCTTCAGAACCTCTTTGCATAAATACCTACTAACATCTCATGAGTAAGAGTTCTGTAGACCACAAGATGGCTGGGAGGTGCTTCTCTTGCCCTGGACAGGTCTGATCTCTTCCTGGATGTCCATAGTAACAGCAGTAATAATAACAGTAACAACTGCTGCCAATTGCTGGCATTTATTGAGCATTTACTATGGACCAGGCTCCGTTCTAAGTGCTTTGCTTGTATTAATTCCTTAAATTCCATGTATAACTCTAGGAGGCAGGTTCTGTTTCTAACTTCTTCAAATAGACAAAGAAGCAGAGGCACAGCAAGGCAAAGCCCCTTGCTGAAGGTCACTTTGCTTTGATGTATTTCTGAGTCTGAGCAATCCTATATAATAAAAGGCTAATATGCAAATCTACCAAATGGCTGAATGATCGGGTGCTATGATGTGCACTGACCACTAGGGGGCAGATGCTCAATGCAGGAGCTGCCCTCTGGTGGTCAGTGACCTCCCACAGGGAGAGCACCACTCAGCTAGAAGCTGGGCTCACAGCTGATGAGTGCAGTGGTGGTGGCAGGAGCCTCTCCTGCCTCCGTGGCAGCATTAAGGACCCCTGGCTGTCCTAGACTGTGAGAGGGGTTCAGGCTAAGGTGAGGGACCCCCCCCAAGTGCATGAATTTCTTGCACTGGGCCTCAGCTGACTCATCTCTGCATTATTTGTGCCTGGAAGGTGGTAGGTGCTCAAGAAAATAGATGGATGGATGGATGGATGGATGGATGGATGGATGGATGGAAGGATGGATGGAAGGATGGATGAAAGGAAGGATGGAAGGAAGGATGGAAGGAAGGAAGATGGGCAGATGGAAAGATAAATGAGTGAAAGAATAACTAGATGAATGGATGAATGGATAGGTGGATGTGAGATTTATTGGGTGAATACATGGATGAATGGATGGGTGGATAGTGAGTGGGTGGAAGGACAGATGGAAAGAAGGGTGGGTGGGTGGATGAATGGGTGATGCTGAGTGGGTGTGTAGACAGATGGATTAGAGAAAAGTTTGATGGTGGATGAGCACACGGATGGAGGAGTGAATGGGTGAGTCCAGATTAGAAAACATCAACAAGATTTGTGCTTTTTTTTCTGTGTCATTGAATTTGGTAAGTATAAAAGACCTGAACTAACAGGTATTAGCCATGGTTAGAAAGTGCCAACAGAGGAAGTGGAGCGCAGTGTCTAAACGCATGGGCACTAACGTTGGCTGCCTAGACCAAAATCTCAGCTTCGACACTCCGGAAAAGGACTGTTGGATGGAAGGAGGGAAGAAAGGGAGGGATGGGGGGAAGAAGGACTTGCTGTAAGAACTTGATAAAGCTATTTCATCTCCCTGCATTTGATTTCCTCACCTGGGAAACGGGGGTGGAGAGGTAAGTACCAACCTCATCAAACGGTGGCACTGAGTAAGTAAGGCAATGCTGTCAATGGTGTCAGCGCTCAATGAGCATTCGCTATTACAACCATCACCCACCGAGGCAGCCATACAATGATGTAACTACCCCAGGCGTAGTTACATCTCTTCATCCTCAGCTTCCTGCACTCTGCAGTGGAGAGGGGTGGATAAACTCCGGGGTCAGGATCTCCAGGGACTCAACAGACGGTGGCCGTCACCATGAACCAACATAGAAGGTCAAGGAGAATGGGGTCAGAAATGCACTTATCTCTACGGCATTTTACGGCATTTTACGGCATTTTACGGCATTGGTCAGTCCACTTCTGACTTTGGGCTCTTGTCTCCACCATTGTCAAGTCAGACCAGGGATCTTCCCGGGGCCAGCCTTGGAGCCTCCCCTTTCCTCGCCAAACTGCAGTACCACCCGTACACAACAGGTGGCGCCATCTAATGTGTGATTTTGTTCCATTTTTACAACCTTCCCAGTTTGAGGGCCTATACTCTGGAAAATGAATCTGTCTCCGGTTTCCCCGATTTGTTAAGCTGTTGTATATTCACAACGAGGCATGCTGTCACAAAACGTATGCACCGAAGCTCCCCAGGGAGCCGCAATTGTGTGATGGGTCCATGATACTAGAGATGAGGGAAGTGAGGCCCAAAGCCAGACGGTCGGCTCCTTGGGTTCTCGCTGCTCGGGGTGCACATTGTCTGCACTACACCGAGAAGTCATACTCCCTTCAGCCAATTTGCCTTTTTGTCTCGTCTTCCCAGGTCATCATGTGAGCTCCAGGAGGCCTCGGCCTATTTCACTTTGCCCCTGGGCACCTCCAATGCCACCCTGCTCAGGCCTGGGCCCCGTGGCTCAGAGAGGCCAGGAAGCAAAGAGGGAAGGTGCAGCTAGCCGGATTAATTGTCCAGTTGGGAGCGTAGAGAGATCTGTAACCGGAGGGCTCTGGTTAATTGCAATCACCATCCGATGAGAGCTGGTAATTTCCTCCTCTCTCCTCCGTCCATGTGTTTTCTGCCTTGAGTTTCTAGGTCCTGAAACATTTGAGAAAAATCCCAGTTTGATTTATAGTCCAGGGAGCCAATTTATTTTTTCCGGGCTTCAGCGTTTCCGTGTGTCAGAGGCAAAAGGCTGGGCTGAGATCCCCCAGGCCCCTGACCGATGAAGTCACCTGGGCGTGCATGCACCCCCACTTTCGTCTCCTTATCTCTCCCTTCCTGTGCCACTGAGTGAGCAGAGACCCTGCGCCTGGTGCTAAGCTAGGACTTGGAGGACTGGCTTTCTGGCGAAAGTGAGACCTAGAGCTTTGACAGATGCCTAAGGGCTAGAGAAGGACTTATTTTGGGGGGTGAGGGGGGAGGACAGTGTATATGTGCAACGTCTTGCACGCATGCAGCCGAGACTGCCACCCAGGGAGCAGCAGGCGCCCCAGGAAGGCGGGAGCCAGGCCGTGTGCAGGGAGGAGCAGCTGTGAGTTCAGGCAGGGTCTTTGTGAATCAAGGGAGGCAACAGATGCCGAGGACAGCAAAACAGCAAGAAAAACTGCTCTTAAAGCCTGTGGTGAACCAAACGACCTGGACATGCGTGTCCATCTTGAGATTCTGTGACATCTTGACATTCGATCTCTCTGAACGGATGGGTCCCTTCCCAGCTCCCAGAGGGAACTTGATCACCATTGAAGCCTGTAGGTGTCTACAGAGGTGCGATTGCTCTTCCACCTCCTTCTTTCCCCAACCACTGGTCAATAGAAACAATCCCGCTGACCCTCAACTGCAACTCCCTCTCCCCTCCCTGCCTCTCTGCTCCCTGCCTCCCTGCCTCACCTCTCTCCTGCCCAACCCAGCCCCCCATCTTTCTTTCCATTTACCCTGTGAAGAGGGTGACCCTGCAAAGAAGGGGGCTATTTCCCTTGAATTGAAGGACATTTGGAGGCACAAAGGGACAGCCCCTCCGCCCTCTAAGTTATCCATCCCATAAAAGGGACTCGGCGGCCATGGGAAATACACAAGAGTCGTTAAAGCTTTGTATGATTCCAGAGAAGGCTCCCAGCCATAGGAGGGGGGTGGGGGTAACAGCTTACAGTGGCACACGTGCCAGAGCTCCAAACCCTAATGGCCTTAAATAAATGCTCCTAATGGGCATTGGGGCTACACAGGTCCATCGATCTCCTCCTCTGCACAGGTCCTTGACCCTCACCTGTGAATAAAGCACAGCCATGCCAATCCTCGCTCCAGCTCTCGAAGTTCTCTTGACTCTAGGTCTTTATACATGCTGTTCCCTCTGCCTGAAACCCCCTTCCCTTCTACCCTTCTCTCCTCTTCACTCCCTCCTCCTTTGTCCTGCCCCATGCACACCCTTTAAGCTGGTTAGCCTCTGCTCATGCCCTAGGGTAGTGGTCAGCAAACTGCGGCTCGAGAGCCACATGCAGCTCACAAACTGTGATGTGCCACTCTGTTGATTAATGAGTTTGCCGACCACTGCCCTAGGCCTCCCTGTTAGCTGTCACTAGTTCAGGAAGACTGTTAGATGCCTTTTCTGTGCTTGCCCAGGGAATTGAGAGTATGGTGGTAAGATGGGCGAAGCACAGTGAGAGGAAAGAAGGAAAGACAGGAGGAAGGGAGGGCAGGAGAGAGGAAGAGAAGAAGGGAGGAGTCAATCCTAAAGTCTGAATCTAAAGCAGGCTCAGAATCAGCCATCAGAACAGAGGCCAGGTACCACTGCAAGCTTTGAATGGGCAGAAAGGATCCCTCCACTTCTCCAGAACAGTATCTTTCCTAAGCAGGGCTGCCTTCAATGGACCCCAGCAAAGATGCTCATCCTATCCTTGCTCCAAGACAGGTTAGATCACTGCGGCCCCCCAACTCCTTCCATTAACCGTGCGCTCATGGTCCTTTAAAGGGGGGAGCAGTACCTGGCGGGTCATTGGGTTTAGGAGAGCAGCGGGCTGGAGTCCCCAGCACCTACGAGCCAACTCTCAACGAGTGAGGTTCAAGGGTGCCTGTGAGAGGGTGTGTGTTGAGAGGTCCACACTCCCCTTTAGATAGCCAGGGCTGTCTCCTCCTGCAGGACCAGCTCTCTGTCCTGGCATCCTGAGTACCTGGGGACCAGCTGTGCTCCTGGCTTCTGCGTCCAAGTCACCACTTACTTGTGGCAGTAATTAAATTCCACCTCCTCCAGCTGCCCCCGTGCAATGTCACAGGGACAGGAGCCGCTCCCGGAGAGCATTCCTCGCGATGGTTCGATAAGCCCCATATTTCACACCCCGCGTGGCTGCGTTTCAGCAGTGGGTGAAGTGGGTTTATTTTTATCGTGCACGCAGACACATAAATATGCACGCGGAGCTCAGAGGCACTTTAGGGTCTCTCTGGAAGGCAGGCTCAGTGTGAGTGTGAGGGAGCATGACAATTAGTTCAACGGGGGAGCCGAAGGTGCCACCCGGCCAGGACCGCTGGCCCCGGTCCATTCAGAGTGGAGTCTTCCTGGAGTTGCTCCCATGAACAGGGTGGTGCCGTGGCAAACTTTCTGAAACTAAATCAAACACACACACACACACACACACACACACACACACACACACACAGATCTGGGTTCCCACCTAAACCACCTAAACTCTGCCACTTGCCAGCTGGGTGTCCTGGGGCGGGTCCTTTCCTCCTCGGGGTCTCAGCACCTCCATCTATAAAATGGGGTTCATCACGCCTCGCCTGTCAGCCTCCCAGCGCTTTTCCAAAGCACCGATTTGATGAAGAATTTGCAACGGGCTCTGAGAACTGTAACATACAACCGGAAGAGGCTGATCGTCCTTCCTCCCAGCCATTCCCTGGGAGCAGTAAGTGAAAGACCTCTTGGCAATGGATGTGCTAGGTCAGGGGTCGGCAAACTGCGGCTCTTGAGCCACATGAGGCTCGAGAGTCGAGGTGTGCCGCTCTGTTGACTAATGAGTTGGCCAACCACTGGGACAAGGGCTTAATCGCAAGGAACAACAACAGCCAGTAATTATTGGAATTGAGAGTCTAGGTCAGTGGTCGGCAAACTCATTAGTCAACAGAGCGGCAAACCAGGGCATGTGAGCCGCATGTGGCTCAAGAGCCGCAGTTTGCCGACCACTGCTCTAGGTGTGCCAAGCTCCTCGCCCCTCCTGGAGGGGAGGGGTGCAAACAGCACCGGCTGACTTCCTGCCCCCGGGCTGGGTGTGTGTAGGTATTACCCCACTTGCCAGAGCAGCTTCCGGGAGGCGGGACTCCTGTGGGTGATGTCCAGGGGGTGAAGGGAGGAGGGGGGGTGGAAGCCGCCGGAGCGGGCCAGTGCTAACCCTCCCCGGTGGCTGCTGGGAACGAGAGTCTCTGGGCACTCGGGCCGGGAGATGTGTCGTCCTGTCCTGTGGTGTGGCCCTCAAAGCAGTCGCACAGGGTCAGCCGGCTGCACAGCGAGCTCGTGGTCCGAAAGGAAGCTCGTGAAACCTCTGTCACCTCTGAAACCTGGGTCCGGCCGCCATCACGCAGGGCTGAAGCGAAGAGAACGCTTTTCATCTGCCAGGCCCCGGAGACTGACAGAGACGGACCCCGCTTTGGTGGGGACTGCTCAGGTGGCCGTGGACTGTAGAGCAATTACAGCTCTCTGATGGCCAAGGTCGGAGGTCAAGGATGCTGCGCTCTGGCCTCTCATCTCTTGAGCTCACATCCCAGCGGATGAAGATCAGGAGGGGAAGCCAAGCCGGCTGCTCTTCCCGGGGGCTCAGCCACCTGAGGTTGAGGGTTCAGGGGCTCAGTCATCTGAGGTTGAGGGTCCAGGGGTTCAGTCACCTGAGGTTGAGGGTCCAGGGCCTGATGCCTGCTGTCTCCCTTTCCGAAGGGTTCTCTAAGTCCCAGGGCCCTGGGTAAGGGGCTCAGCAGCTAATGCAGAAATGTCCCCAACCCCTAACTGTACCGTGTAGGTCTAGTGGAGGTGCAACCCAGGAGGGCAAAGGCCAAGTTTAAGGGCCCAGAGACCAGGCTAGATTGGACAAGGAAGTTACCCAGGGCTACACATCTGTGAGCCAGAAGGGGGAACCCCAAGAAGAGTGGGGCAGAAGCAGGCTCTGGGGCAGGCTAGCGAGGGGAGCCTCAGCAGTGAGAACGAGAGGGTCTCGTAGCAACCATGCTGGCTGTGCCGGCAGGAAACGCCATCTCTAAGTGAAGCATTAAGCCAGGCAGTCAGGGGGTGGCCCTGTGGGACGGAGCAGGGCTCTGAATCTGGAGAAGCAAGCAGGCCGGCGGCTGTTGGGTCAAAAACCTGTTCTCTCCAGTTTGATGTTTCTCTCTTTGTTTCCGTTCTAATTCATTCCTGCGTTCAGGAGAGCTGCGAGCAGCAGCCTTCGCCAGCCCTGTGAAGGAGTATGTCCCCTCTCGGGCTACTGAGCGGGCTGCCAGTCCAGGAGGGCAGAAGTGAAAGCTGGAGGGCTCTCTGGAGGAGGTGAGGCTCAGAGACCAAGGGCAGATCCCACAGCGCCTTTCCCACCTGCCCAGGTGACATTTTCCAGGAGGGCCTCTCTGCTCAACCTCTCTCTCTCTCTCTCTCTCTCTCTCTCTCTCTCTCTCTCTCTGTAAAGTAAGCTGGAATAAAATGAACTACCTTAACCATTTTTAAGTGTACATTTCAATAGCACTAAGTATGTCCACATTGTTGTTGACCTCCAGACCTTCCTCGTCTTGCAAATCTGAAAGGCCACCCCTTTAAACAACTTCCTGTTCTCCCTCTCCCAGCCCCTGGCAACCACCACCTGCGTTCTGTCCCTATGAGTGGAACTACCCTCAGTAACTCACGTAAGTGGACTCCCGCAGTAATTGTCTATTGGTGGCTGTCTCATGTCACTCAGCATAACGTCCTCAAGGTTCATCCATTATGAAGAGCGGGTCACCATTTTCTTTCTTTCTTACTCTGAACACCTTTTCCTTGTGTGGATGGACCACAGTCTGATTACTCATTCTTTCTTTGAGGGGCCCTTGGGGCTGCGTCTGCCTTTGGCCATTGTGAACAGCGCTGCCATGCCCCTGAGTGCACACACATCCCCACAAGACTCCATTTCCAGTTCTTGCGGGTATTGACCCAGCAATGGGACTGCTGGATCCCATGGTCACTCCTCTTTAAGAAAGGAGGCCCTGCCGAAACCGGTTTGGCTCAGTGAATAGAGCATCGGTCTGCGGAGTGAAAGGTCCCAGGTTGGATTCGGTCAAGGGTATGTACCTTGGTTGCAGGCACATCCCCAGTAGGGGGCGTGCAAGAGGCAGCTGATTGATATGTCTCTTTCTCATTGATGTTCTAACTCTCTATCCCTCTCCCTTCCTCTCTGTAAAAATCAATAAAATATATTTAAAACAAAAAAGAAAGGAGGCCCCGTGGGACCCTTTGCAAGGCTCCCCGTGCAGGTGGCCAGCATGGTCAGCTGCTGGGAAGCACACGGGAGACGGGTGGCAGGGAACTCAAGACACCCTCACCAGCTCCCACGGGCCGTGGCAGATATCACGGTTCTCTGCCTGCGTGGGTCCTGTGTCTCGAGGCCTCACAGTAGGCACAGAGTGGACAGTGGAGGAACATCGCCTAGAAAACATGCAGCTACAGGAAAAGGGACCTGGTGCCCATGGAGATGGCTCGCAACAGCTGGTAGACGGGGGACGTTAATGGGTGACCAGCACCCACACAGCAGTAACAGGCGGGTGTTTGCTGACAAAGTGAGTGGTGGCCCTTCCAAAATCCTAGAAAGCAGGTCCTACTGGGCATGAGCTGTGGCTCTCCTGTTGGCATGAAGGAAGCTCAGTGAATGAATGAATGAATGAACGAACGAATGAACGAACAGACATCACACTGGATCAAGTCGCTGTTTTCTATAAAGGAAGACTATCCAGAGGGGAAGAAAGGTCAAGGACATTTCGTGAATTTTCTTGGTGTGAAGCAATGTCTTGGTAGGCAGGGCAAGGGAAGGGAGAGCCTTTGGTCCTGTCCAGGTGTGGGTCATAGGTCAGAGGGCACAGAAGAAGGCCAGTCCACCGCCAGGTGTATTGCGGGGGGAATTAAGCATGAGGGGGAACAGGAGACTCCAGGAAGCCTGGGAAAGACCCCGCATCCATTCCACAGCCGCCTGGGCTGGGCTCTCTCTTCTCATGTGTCCACGCAGCCACTCTGACAGCCAGGACTATTCTCACTGATCAAGTCCAGACCCACAAGGTGACTTGCCCAAGGTCACACACGAGCAAATGGCAGAACAGGCATATGGATCCAAATCTCTAGTTCTTTCCTCTTGACCAACAGAGGTGGCCAGCGTTGACCTCTCGGGGGAGGTCACCTGAGCTAAGCCGAGCGTGTACATCTGCTTCCCGAGGAGAAAAAGGCTTGCTAGGTGTGTGTGGGGAGGAGGTGAGGGGACAGCCTAAGTGCAGAGGTAGGAGAGGTCAGTGCGTGTCCAGAAGAAGGACCAGTGTTCTGTGGTGCGGAGCACAGAGGACATGGATAGGGACGTTGAGAAATGATTGCCTGGGCCCAGCTATGGACCTGAGCCCATTGTCCTTGACCCTGTTGGGCAGCCGGGGTTCCTGAGATGGGAGAGGCACGCCCAGCACTCTGCTTTCACCTTGACACATCGGTGGCTGTGAGCAGCGTGGACTGTAGGAGGAGAGCCTGCAGGCCGAAAGGGAAGTTGGGACGTCCGTGGCAATCCTCCCAAAGGGGACTTGATTTGTCCCATCTCATGTGGCACTGGGGATAGAGCTGTGAGCAATTGTGCATCCGCTTGGCCCTCCTGGGCCTGATAGTCGTGGGCAAAACAGACAACAGAGTGGTTAACAACTAAACCAAAATAGTGAGCAAGTGTTTGCCAAAACCGGTTTGGTTCAGTGGATAGAGCGTTGGCCTGGGGACTGAAAGGTCCCAGGTTCGATTCCAGTCAAGGGCATGTACTTTGGTCTCGGGCACATCCCCAGTAGGGGACTTGCAGGAGGCGGCTTATCTATGTCTCTCTCTCATCGATGTTATGTCTCTCTCTCATCGATGTTTCTGGCTCTATCCCTCTCCTTTCTTCTCTGTAAAAAAAAAAAAATCAATAAAATATATTTTTTAAAAAATAGTGAGCAGGTGCAATCTGCACCAGGACATAAATAAACAAGAGGATGTGAACAGTAATAATGAGAGCATGGTGCAATCAGGGAAGGCTCCCCTGAAGAGGTGGCAATGAAGCTGGGGAAGGAGGATCAGAGGGAGCCTGCACAGAGGGAGATGCAGAAAGCAGAGGGAAGAACAGAGAACAGCCGGGAGGCGGGGAGAGCTTGGTGTTCCAGGAACCAGCAGACAGAGCCTGGAGCAAGTTTTAGGAATTGAGCTTCTAGAAGCAGCAGGGGCCTGCCGGAGTGAGTTTTTTGTTTTGTTTTTTTTTTCCAAGTGACAGGAAGCCATTGGAAGGCTCTCAGCAGAATGATGTGGTCTGCTGCGTGTCTGTGAAAGACTCCCTGGCTGCTGGGTGAGAAATGGAAAGGAGGGTCCTGGCGCAGAGATGACACCAGTCAAGAGGCTACAGGGGCCAAGAAAGAGATGAAGGCGGCCCAAGGCCAGGGTGGCGGCCGCAGAAATGGCCGGGGAGGGACCGGGGGAGGCCGGCGGGCTTGGATTGCGGTTGGGAGGGCCAGGCGCGAGAGGCATCATTTGGAGAAGCCTCTGTTTCAAAGGCAGGTGACAGCTGGGATGAAGCCCTGACCCTGCCAGCAAATCCAATTTTCACACATCTCCTTCTGGGTGGAATTTGCCTTCCCGGGGAGTGAGAGGTCAGAGCCGAGCTCCGAGATGCAGCCAGAGCCCGCTCTGGGGAGTGCGGGGGAGAGGCTCTATGGGGGGGATTATTCTGGGCTCTGGGCTGCAAACCTTGTCCGGGTGCTCAGAGAAAGAGAGAGGGCAGCGGAGGCCCTTCCCACCCAGTCCGTGCCCCAGGGGCCCCGTCTGACCCCCGGGACAAGCGTCCTGCAGGCGTTTTCCTAGGTGCAGCAGTGAAGGAAGACAAAGCCCCCCTCTCCCAGCCCTTTCCCAGAGGCAGCCCTCAATCTAAGGGTGGGAGGCAATTTCTCACACGCCCCCTCCTCCCCCCCCCCCCCATGAGGATTGGGGTTCGCACCTGTGCGATCGCACTTGGAGTGTGGGCTGGATCTAGTGACTGGCTTCTAGTGGACAGATTAGGCAAATGCGATGGGACATCACTTTTGAGATGAGATTCCAAGAGGCTGAGACTTCCGGGGTGCTGGCAAGTGCTCTGCCCCCCACACCCCACCTCCCCTGCTCGCTTTAAGGAAGCCACTGCCAGACCGTGAGCTGCTCTGTGGAGAGGTCCTCATGGTGTGGACCTGAGAGAGGACAGCAGCAGCGACAGCTCATGGGGGGCTCAGGTCTCAGTCCCACAGCCCAGGAGGGACAGCACCTTCAGGCCCCTGCAAGAGTGAGCTTGGGAGAGGTCCCGGATCCCCTCCCAGCTGAGTTTGACACGACCGCAGGCTTGGGAGGCAGCCTGAGCCAGAGGCCTGGCCAAGCCACACGGGAATCCTGATCTCCATTCTTCCTTTTTAAAGATTTTTAAAGTTGATTTTGAGAGAGAGAGAAACATCGATGTGAGTGTGCCTCTTGCACACTCCCTACAGGGGATCGAGCTTGAAACCCGGGCCTGTGCCCTGACCTGGAATCAAGCCAGCAACTCTCAGTGCGTGGGATGATCCCCAACCAACTGATAGTGGGGTTCTGCTCTGGCTCCTGAACCCCAACCTGGCCTGTTCCCCACACCTGGCCTGATCCTCCTGCCTGGCCTGGTCCCCCCACCTGGCCTGCTCCCCCCACCTGGCCTGGTCCTCCTTGCCTGGCCTTGATGACCTTCCTGCTTATAGCCAGCAGCCCTCTTGTCACCCTGGGCCCTTGGAGCCACACCAGCCCAGGCCTAATTCATTCAACACAGTAAATGCTATTGTTTTAAGTGATGAAGCCATGGGGTTTATTCATGCAGCCATTGGTCACTAATACATTAGTGAGCGCTTCTTAAACACCTAATGTGGGCTTTTCATGCAGGCGTTTTACGGTCTGGGTGCCATGATTATCCCCATTTTATGGATCTGGAAACTGAGGCTCAAAGAGGCGAAGGAACTTGCCCAAGGCCCCCTAGCTAAGAAGTGGCAGAGGAAGGATTCCAACAGCAGCAGCTGGCCCCATAGTCTGTGCTACTGACACCACGTGGAGGAGGGAGTCACACCTCTTCCCTGCAGAGGGCCTGTCTGATGGAGGAGCACGCTCTCTGCATCGAGGGCGCTGCCATCTGGCCAGGAAGATGGCTCTTTTGCTTGGCACCAGCTTGGAGTCAACCAGCACCCCTGCCCTGTGTCCTCCAGCTGGAAGGACCTTCCAGAACTGTCTTACCTCCTCCTGTCTTTCACTGGGCTTCCTAGTCTTCTGTTGTTTCCTCTTGGAAACCTGATCTTCCCCATGGTTTCCTGATTCCGCCTCAAATGATTCATTGGGCCTAATTCTGGGTCCTGCAACCCTGCATGTCTGGGGGCATCTGCTATGTGCCAGGCCTTTGTTATGCACATCATCCTATCCAATCACTAAACAGGTGGAGGAGCTGAGGCCCAGAGGTGCACACTGCCACCTCGTGTGACCAGCAGTCACCACCTGTCTGACCCCGGGCTGGGCTGCCTTCCTGGGCCTGTAATATAAAAGTGTCCTTGATGTCACAACCCCAAATTAACAGGTCTCTCCCCACCTGGGTGACCAGTGTGTCTTCCAGAGTGGACCGCACCTGGGAGACTCATGGGATTCTGTCTCTCTGATTGCCCCAATTGGGCATTTGTTCCAGAAGCACAACTCAAGGTGCCAGCATCTAGTGGGCACCACATACATCTTCCTATCTAATAAAGAGTGGATATGCAAATTGACCATCACACTGTCACAAAGTTGGTGGCGCCATAGCTGTAAGATGGCAGTGCCCAATCCCCTCAGCCCCGCCAGAGTCCCCCAGTCCTTTCAGCTCTGCCAGGGTGGTGTGGCTGGACCCACCCTCAGCCCTCCATCTGCTCAGGGCCGGCCTGAGGTGCAGGCAAGCCTCGGATGGCAGCTGCTCAGCCACTCAGGGCTGCCTGAGCCTCAGGTAACCAGGGCCAGCCAGGGCTTGCACTGCCGGCAGTGGCAGCAGCAGAGGTATGATGGGGGTGTCACCTTCCCCAGATTGCCGGGTCACCTTCCACCTATGAGAGCTCCTGGACTGTGAGAGAGGGCAGGCCGGGCTGAGGGACACCCACTCCTGTGCATGAATTTTCATGCACCGAGCCTCTAGCTGTTGAATAAAAGAGGAAACTGGTTAGTAAAGTAGCCAGAGGGCATTGCCCCTTGTCTGCCCAGAGTACCCTCCCCCTTCCTAGCAGGGATGCATAAATGAATAAGTCACTAAATCAATCAATAAACTCTCCACTGGACAAGATTCTCAGGGTTTCCTAGACTGACCCACCTAGCAAGGCCCATTCCCTTTGGAGGAATGAATCCCTCTGTAATATGTCACTCTAGGAGACTGTTCCATTAGCCTCACCAAGGGGCAGGCAGGCAACTAGCTCTTAGAAGCAGAACAAATGGTCTAGGCCAATGTGACAGTGGGGTTCTGCTCTGGCTCCTGAACCCCAACCTGGCCTGGTCTTCCCACCTGGCCTGGTCCCCCTGCCTGGCCTGTTCCCCCTGCCTGGCCTGGTCCCCCTGCCTGGCATTGTCCTCCAACCTGGCCTGGTCCCCCAACCTAGCCTAGTCCTCCAACCTGGCATGCTCCCCCAACCTGGCCTGCTCCCCCAATCTGGCCTGCTCCCCCAATCTGGCCTGCTCCCCGAACCTGGCCTGGTTCCCCAACCTGGCCTGGTCCTCCCACCTGGTCTGGTCCCCCCTTCTGGCCTTGATGACCTTCCTGCTTACAGCCAGCAGCCCTCCTGTCACCCTGGGCCCTTGGAGCTCCCAGGCGGGCCTCTGCCTTTCTCACCAGGAGGTCGGTCCACAAGGCAGAGGTTCTCACCATCAGCACAGGGTGGGGTGGGGTCTGTGTAGTCACTCAGCTCAGAGTAGGACACCCTGTGGCCCCGCCTGACCTCGGGGACCGTCAGGGGAAGGAGAAGCCAGAGCCTGAGCTGCCCCCACTGCCTGTGAGATCACCACCCAAGCCCAATCCCCCAGGAAATCTCCACTCTCTTCCTTTCTATCAAAATCTCCCCAACCTTCTCCCCTCGCCCCCATAGGAGCCCGTGTACTAATTAGCTAAGAAATAACATGGCAGCACCATGATTCCTCATTAGCTCGGAGAGAGTCCCAGCTACATGACTGATAGGCATCTACAAGGAAATCAACTCCAGCGCTCGGATTCTCTCTTCAAGATTAATGAGGAGGAGGGGAGGAAGGAACTTGGGTCTCAGAGCCTTCTGCAGGTCTCCAGGGGTCAACTTACCATGTCTGGTGTAAGGAATGGAAGGGGGAGATCAAAGGCCACAGGGCTACTCTCAGAGTCTCGGACTCTGTTCTGTCCCCTTGGGCACATGGCCACTAAGTGAATCAAGATATACAGCCTACTGTGTGCCAGGAGACAGGATCCTGAAAGGACCAAGACAAAGCCTGGTGGAGTTCACGTTCTGATAAGGAGGTAGCTACAAGGCAGGGTGATAGGTGAGCTGATGCAGGAACAGCCAGAACTCTTTGAGCGTTTACGATGTGCTTGGCATCGTCTTAAGTGCTCAGCAGGCATTGATGTCTTTAATCTTTACCACCCAGCCATGATTGGCCCCGATTTACAGATCGGGAAACTGAGGTATAAATAAGTTAAACAAATTGGTCCAGGTCGCAGAGTTAATGAGGCAGAGCGAGGATGTGGATGCCAGCAGGACAACGCCAGAACCCAAAACTCTTAGGCACCATCCTATCGCCTGTCAACAGGCACCTGTGGTGGTGGCTGAGGTGGGAGGGGGACGTGGTGTGAGGAGAACCCCAGAGGGGGCCCAGACCGCAGGCAGGGTTTCTGCAGCAGGTCAGCCTCTGAGCTAGGTCACGACCGATGAACAGAATCTCGCCCGGCAGAGAGCTTATTGATTGATTTAGTGACTTATTCATTTATGCATCCCACAAACAAGTGCCAGGCCCATCGGGAGCACCGTGCGCACACAGCACTGAACAAAACCCGATACGGAGTTCCCGTGCGGACCGAGAGGCTGGCATTGGACAAAGAGACACAGGACCAACTCATTCACCCCAGCGATGGGTCTGGGTGGTCCTGCACTTCTGACGGTGAAGATGTCCCCACCCCCCAGATGCCTCCCACTGCCCCAGCCCTGGCCTACCCTTCCCCTGCCCCAGGTGCTGCTGGGCAATGAAGCTCCATTCAAGAAGCCAATGCATGCGGCTGGACTTGACCTGTAACTAAATGTTTACCTTTGTCCAGTAGCTCTCAGGCACTTCCGCTGCATCTCGCTTCCTGCCCTCCTCCACCTGCCCGGCTGCTTCATGCACTTGGCCAAGGCAAGGCCGCTGAAATGAGAACCGACTTCCCGTTCCACACCCCGCAAACCGTTTAACTTCTCCTTAACGCCCCACAACAAGAAAGTGACATTCCCGTGGCACGGGGACCATTCTCCATTAACCTTTCGAAGGGCCTTTGGCTTTCTGTTGTTTCTCTTGCTGAAGGTGCTCATATCCGCTGAACTCGAGGGACCAGATTAAGCGCAGTGCTTTGCTCCAGTGATCATGCCACTCCCCCTACCTCCCCACAACCCCGCCTGCTCCTCCACCGTGGAGCTGGAGACTGGGGTCAAAAGGAGGAGAAAGCCTGGAATTGAATGTGCCACAGACACCTCCCTTTCTCCCAAGTTCTCCGCATTGTTAAGTTGTGGCCCCGGAGTAACTGGCTGAAACAACTCCCCTGAATGGTAATAGGCTACATCTGTTATCACTTCCTTTCACATCATTCTCTGGGTACGGCTACCCCAACGGGGTTTCCTAGGCTGACTCACCTCCTGTCACCCCTTCTCACTTCTCAACCCCTTTTTAATGGGGATCTTCTAAACATACAAGAGGGAGAATTGGTCTCCGGTAATCTAGAGGACAAGAAAATGGTAGAAAAGGATGTATGGTGGGCTGCTTCTAAATAGTTCCCAGTGGACTTAAGGGTCCTAAATTCTATTCCGGTCAGGGGCATGTGCCTTGGTTGCAGGCACGTCCCCAGTGGGAGGCATGCAGGAGGCAGCTAATCAATGTTTCTCTTAATTCTCTATCCCTCTCCCTTCCTCTCTGTAAAAAATCAATAAAATATATTTAAAATAAATAAAGAGTTCCCAGTGGTTCCCATCTCCTGCCTTCAAAACCCCATGTAAGTCCCTCCCATTGAGTGTGACCTGGAGTTAGTGAGGCCCATCCCCGGCTGAGCCTTAAGATGACACTGCAGCCCCAGCTGACACCCTAAGCCAAGAGGATCCTTCTAAGCTCACCTGGATTTCTGACCCAGCGAGCTGTACTGGTTTAAGCCTCTAAGTTTGGGGATAATTTGTTAGATAGCAGTCAATAACTTTAATACAGGGAATGAACAGGAAAAGGAGCAAGGCATGTGCCAAAAGGTATTCCACAGGTGCACAGACTTTAAAGAACTGTCACCAGGCGTTGGGAAAATGAGCACATCTCTAGGTAAGATACGTCTCCAACATCGCTGATATGTGGCTGAGCTGGGCCTGAACAGATATAGGGACCTTGGCTCTTGGTCTCTGTGTGAATTGTTGAAGGTTGCCATTCGATCTCTTGGAGATTTTAAATATGGATTTAGAAAACACTCCTCTCCCTGAGGGGGGTTCAATGTGCTTAATGTCTGCATCCGAACCTAGATTGTGTTGGACAATCCTGGGGTGCAGGCCAGATGTGGTGGGTCTAAGATCTTTCTCTACCACTGGGATTTTCAAAGGACTGTTCGTAACTCTCTGAGGGACCGTGGGGGTCACTTGAATGAATTCATAATGTGGGTCTTTTCTTCCATTCTTCCAGGCAAGCGGTTCAGGATTCCATGAGTTTTTGTTTTGACTTCAGACTAAGGCTTACTTATTACTGACCCAATCCGTGAATTATTAACAATCACCAGCAACTCGGAGCCAAGAGGTCTTTCTTTGGAGAGAGATGGCTGCCTCCACACGTGGGCCCCCGCACACGCCTCCTGTGCACGAACTCATGCAGAGCATGTCAATTCCCTTATTTTGAGGGAAATATGTCCTGTTATTTTTTCAGCGAATCAGCGGGCTGGTCTTGGGTAAGCTGTGGTTTTCGATTGCTTCTCTCCTTGCTTTGTAATTAGCAATGCCTCCTCGTTTAACTTCAGCATTTATCAGTTTAGTTTGTGGGGGTGGTTTGGTTCATCTTACAGTGTTCGGTTAGCCTCCTGGGCTTTCAAACGCGCATGTGTTACAGTTAAAAATGAATCATCCCTGCATCCCTGGCCAAAGCAAATGTGTGCAATGGCTTCGGTGGTGATGTTTGGCTGTTATCTCCAACTTTATTTTTTCAGCTGCAAAGTGAGCACCCATAGGAGCCTTTTATCCCGCTGAATTAATCTGTGTGCAAGCGTGTGAGAGTGTCTGTTACAAGCTAGTCCTTGGCTTAGGCTCTCACCTGGGCCTCCAGATGTAATCCAGATGTGCCCCATCCATGCACCAACCCAGCAGGATTTGAGCCCTGAGCATCCCTCTAACTTCATCCCCCACCTATCTCCTGTACTCCCCTTAGTATGGGCCACATGTGTATGTTGATATCCTCAACCCCTGTGCCTTAGAACATGATTGCATTTGGAGACAGGGTCTTCAAAGAGTTAAAATGAGACTATGAGGGTGGGCTCTAATCCCTAGAGCTGGTGTCCTTACAGGAAGGAGGAGATGGAGGACATAGACACACACAGGGGAAGACGGTGTGAAGACGCAGGGAAGAGAAGGCCATCCACAAGCCAAGGAGAGTGGCCTCAGAAGAAACCAACTCTGTAGACACCTTGATCTCAGACCTCCCACCTACACAATGATGAGAAAAATGTCAGTCATTGAAGCAACTCGGTCTGTGATACTTAGTTCTGGCAGCTTGAGCAAACTATTAACAGAGTCTTGTTTGTGGTTCCTGCACACAGTAGGCTGCTCAGTAGAACCCTACCTTAGCAGAGTGATTCGGAGGACGGGCTTCACAGCCAAGGTCCTGCGGCTTGGACCCCAGCTCTGCCGTTGACTAACCTATTCAAGACACTTGACCTTGAGCCAGTTACTATGTCTCTCTGTGCTCTATCCCTCACTCATGCAACGAGGGAAGGAACAGTGTCTGTCTCAGAGGGCGGCTGCCTGGGTGAAATTAACATGTAGGGAGTAGCATTAGCTTTATTATTCATTCAAGAATGTGTATTGAATGCCGATGATTGCCAGGCATTGTGGCAAGTGCTAGAGTATCGTGGTGAACGCCATACATGGTACACCCTGCTTTTGGCTCTCTTTTCTCCCGTCTACAAGGAATGCCTTGCTCATCTCTCTCCGCCATCACTCTCTCTAACTTTCCATACACTGGAACTGTCTCGGGTCATCTCCTCCAGGCTGGCCCCTCTTCTGGCTCCCATAGTATCTTCCTTTGGCTTAGCCTCAACACCTTGAACTTCCAAAAATGTGTCCTTGCTGGCCCATGGCAAGGACTTCACATACCCATCTCGGGTCCTGCCTTGGTCCAATGCTGGGCAGGAGTTCACCACACTCACTGGAAGAATTGCTTCCTATCACTGTCCGTTATTCACAGCCCACCCTGGGCTCTTCTGTCCCTCTGTCCTCATCGTCACTATTCAGTCTTCACTGAGCCCCTGCTGTGGACACAACTACCTCACGCGGCCCCAGTCCTCAATTTGGTCCAAGTCATCCGAGCAGACATTGACCTTCCCAGGCTGCTTTTCCACGCAAGTACCTAAGCGTCGGGAAGAAGAGACGGGATTCAAAGGGGGCGGAGCTGTAATGACAGAATGGGGTTTCGGGAGCCATCCAGTTCACCTCCCTACCAGGTGGCCAGCCAGCCTTGCTCACTGACTGCCCACTGCTCACGACCCCCAAGACAGTCCATTCCATTGTGGATGGCGCCCATATCCACCCCTGGTTCCTGTCCTCTTCCCCAGCGAGGTGATGAGTTGCAGGAGGCAGTGTCAGGGCCCGGCTTGAACCTAATTCCCATCTAACTTAGTGAACATCATGGCGCGTCTGTGCTATACCAGGCATGCCGGACCTTTGCAATATCAATGGAGCAGATGGGAGAACTCAGGCCTCAAGTGCGCCCAATATGGGGAACTCCTTCCCAAAAGCACAGCACTGATACGTGCTAGGACAGGGACTGGACTTCCGTCTGGCTGGTTCCCAAGTATGGACGCTCGGTGGTCTCCTGGACAACCTCCTATTGGTGTCCCTCACCCTCCAGCCTGGGATGAAGGAGGTTGTGGATTCTATGTGTGGCTGGTGGATGAAAGGCTGCCCACTCTCAAGCCACGGGCTGGTAGCTGGTTTTCGAGGGGCTTACCTGCCTCATAGTAGCCAGGTGATGGGCCTTCCTGCCCCTGGCCTCCAACACCCAGGATGAGGTCCTGTCCTTCTCCTACTCCCAGACCCCAGAAGTTCCCTGGGCTGGTATCTCAGTGAGCTGCCAGCTGAGCTCATAGAGCCACAGGCAGTGTCCTTGGCCCCACAGACCCTGAGGTCCCTCTCTCTGGGCCTGCTGAAACCGGGCATCACCACTGCTGTCCATCTTCCCCTGCCACACAGGAAGACATTCCAGAACCTGTGGCAAGTGGTGTCAGGACGAGTGACAGTAAGTCCAAGGACACTTGGAGGTCACAAGGCTGGTGCAAGACTGAAGAGAGGTGGCCATGAGAGGGTCTGCATGGGAGGGTGGGAGAGGGGGCTGTTGGGAGTGGGTGGTGCTTCCCAGGCCCCAGATCACGGGAGAGGGCAGACAGGTGTGTGGCTGGGGGTCAGGTAGCTAGGATTCCATTTCACCATCCGTAAAAGGAAGATCAGAATGCCTGCTTTATAGGGTCACGTGTAAGCTACATAACCCTTTCATGCAATCTGCTGACCCCATGCCCGTCCTGGACTATGTGCTCAGTAAAGAGCTCTCGCCTCCGCAGTGGCCATGATGCCCATCTGAAAGCCTTCTCTCCTGTAGTCATTTTGGAAGCCCGTGTGTACAGCCCCTCTGCGGCGTGCCAAGCCTGTCCCTGACCACGGTCCCGCTTCCTTTGTCTAAGACCTGCTGGCCTTGCTGAGGGATGCGGATCAGAGCCCCGGGCCATCATGGGGAGCCTGGGCTGTGCCTCAGAGTCACTCATTGTCATTCCTGGCTGGTCCCCGAAGGGGCTGCTCCACCTGCGAAACCTAGAGGTGGGGGACGAGGAGCTGGGAAAGTAGGTCAGGGTTAAGTCACAGGGGCTGAGGCAGGGGCACCGATGCCAGAGTGGATAACTGCAGTGTGATGCCGCCATAGTCCATCCAAGGGCCTGCCCTGCGCCCCCTCCCCCACGGTCCCCAACGCCACCGTCCCCGGCCAAACCCTGGCCCTGCATCAGCTCCACCAGCAGCCCCTTTAATGTTGAAGTTCGGCCTGGCGGGCAGGAGCCCCTGACCTTTCAGAGGGCCAGCGGGTACCTGGCCAACTCCACACAGGGCCCAGGAAAACGGGGAGCTTGCAGGAAGCCAGGGCTCGGAGGCCAGGGACCTGGGCCTTTGTCTGGGCCCGGCTGCCCAGTGCCAGGCCGACTGCCGCTATTAAAATGTCAATCGCTCCCCTTTGGCCCATGGCCTCCTCCCAGCCCCAGCGAAGGCGGGGGATTCACGGTTGTTTTGTCTTCCCCGGGCCTATCGATGTCCCCTTTATGGAGCCTGTTCGATGATGCCGGCTCCAGAAAGCCCTGCGGAGCGGAGAGGCCGGTATTAAGCCAGCTGCACCAAGGGACCCCCACAGACCCTCAATTTCCAGAGGCTTACAGATCAGAAGGCAGGAGAAAATGCCGCGTCTGTTCTTCTGCAAACGTCGATGGTTTCATTCATCACCCTCCCCCTGCCTCTCCCCCTACCCTGCTCCCCCTCTTTATTCTCGCTCACCAGGGTTCTGCCGAGCGCTCATCTCATCTCTTCGGCTCAGAGGCCTGGGGATGAGAAGGCTGACAGGTGTCTCGTTATTACCAGTGGCCGGCACAGCCCGGGACTTTGTGAGGAAGATGCTGACCCCATTGTTCTCTGGCTTTGCCAACAAAAGAGCGAGAGGGGCGTGCGGTCACACGGTGGGGGAGTCCCCCTGTGCGTGTCCACCGGAGGCAGCCGACCTGGCCGGGACACCTGCTCTGCCTGTCCCTGGGGGGCACGCTGAGCAGCCTCCCAGGCCTCAGTGGTGAGCATGGAGCTCCGATCCCTCTCTCCCTCCCTCCCTCCTGGGCTGACGTCATGACCAGGTGTGTACTCATCAGGAGAGCTCACTGCCAGCGCCACCCTGTGCCACGCGTGCACCTGTCCCCTCTTCCTGGCCTCCCTTCCTTTCCGTTCTGCATCCTCAGCCCCTGCCACTCGCTTCTGCTTTTCCCTCTGCCTCTAGAAGGGGCACGACTGGGGTTCTGGACCGGATGCCGGAGTCCCCACCCCTGACTGCCAGGCACTCACTCCCCTGCTCACCTTCTCTGAGAATCATTTCCCTGACCCCCTTAGTTCATCCCTGGGCGACACCTATCAGCCTCCTATCCCCCGGCCTCTAAGCAGATGAGATGAGAGGGGGGCAGTCCTGGAGAGGAGGAGGAGGGCAGGAGCAAGGGCTAGGAAGAGGTTGGAATGAGCTACACAGGACTGAGGAGGGCCTGCCACAGTGTGGCTCTCCGGGAACATTTGCTGTTGGTTTTATCTTATGTGTGCTCATGCATGGGAGAGGGAGGGAGAGAGAGAGAGAGAGAGAGAGAGAGAGAGAGAGAAAGAGAGAGAGAGAGAGAGAGGGAGAGATTAAAGACGAATCCACAGATGGACCTTGGGAGGGGAGAGGTACTAGTATCCCTGAAAGAGGGAGAGGGAGGCAGGGCTGCCCTCACCCATCCCTGTCCCATGATGATGCTTTCCAAGTGGCCCAGCATCCCTCCTCTCTCTCCTGCGCCCCTCCTCTCTGTCTGCGCCCTGGCCTGCTCCCCTTTCAGAGGTCCTTGCTGACCCCGTTTCTCTGTTTCCAAGCCCGGCCAACGGACACCAGGGCCTGGGGCCTCCCTGTCCTTTCTGGCCACATCCCTCTTGGGGCTGCTCCACTCACCACCTCCTGCTGGCCACACCACGGGGAGCAGGGGGCTCTACCAGCCAGCCCAGCCCAGTCCAGCTGCTCGGCACAGGGCCTGCAGGTCTGCGGGAAGCATTTTTTTGAATGTGTCCCATGCCAAGGACTGGAAAACTCTGTGTGTGCACACATGTGTACTGTTCTTAAAACACATGTGCCTATGTTTGTACAGAGCATGCCACCAGGTCGGTGTGTGCCCTTTTCAGATTCACCTGTCTGCATGCGTGTGAGGTGCATAGCTGTGTGAGAACATGCAGGCACCTAAGTGCGTGCTCACGTGTGCACGCGCACCCCCGGCCTAGGTGGGGAGGCTGCACGCGTGCTGGGCTCGCCTTCGGGGAGAGCCCGTGTGCAGGCCTGTGTGCGGCCGCCTGCGTGGTGCCCGCGGCATGCGAAAGGGCATACGCCCCCAGCAGCCCCTGCTTCCTCGACACATGAGCGGCTAGACAGCCCCTTGTTACGGTGTTGTCTCATTAAACACCGGGCATGTTAATTGCGGCGACGAAGCTGGTGATGAAAAGCTCTTTATTAAAAATAATAAGAAACGGCCTCTTGTTCCACGACTTCAGCGTCGCGCTCGGCCTCGCGGGCTGGCAGGTTATTAAAGGGGGATCAAGCGCCTGTGATTTGCCGTCTGCGGTGGCTGTTTGCTGGCTCTGTCTCATTACCAGCCAGCTGGGTCCACTGCCTCCGTCTCCCCAGCTTGACCCTGCCACAGGGACAGGGGACAGGAGGAGGCTTATGGGAGACAGGCCAGGGAGGCAGAGCTCTGTCCCGTTTGCGGGGGGATGACATGCCCTTCAGTCCCTGCAGGTCGCCTGCACCCCAGTGAGGGGCGCAGGCTGCCCTCCCAGCAGGTGCACCCATACCCTTGAATGATGGCCCCTGGGGAGCATCTCCACCTCCTCTGTGTGTCTGAAGCAGCCACACCCTTTCCCCCTCGCTGCCTTCTGGACCCAGGAGAGGGGAGCCCCCCAGCAATGCTGAGCCAGGAGCGTGAGGACAAGGACCAGGGCCCCACCCCCACGCTCCTCCAACGTGACTGTGTGCACGAATCCTCCCGGATCTTGTTAAATCGCAGAAGCTGATCCGGGAGGCCTGGGGTGGGCTTGAGTCTGCCTTTCCAAGGTTCCAGGGGAGACCGGTGCTGCTGGGCCGTGGACCGCGCTCTGAGAAGCAGGGCCCCGGGCCCCTCCGCTTGGGGCAGGACAGAAGAATGTCACTGTGATGGGCCAAGCTTCCAGCCCACCAAGGGCATGATCCCTTCACTGGGACCCCCCTTCACCCCTCGACGAGGGGCTGTGTCTGCTATTCCCCTTGCCTCTTCCTGGTGCCCAAGCCCAAGCTCTGATCACAGGGCTGCCTGGGCCTTGAGAAGAGGGAAGCAAATGGAGCCACTGAGCACCTGCTATGTGCCAGCCACTTTCATATGACTCCACCACAGATGCCAAAGCAACTGTTATCCCCATTTTAGAGATGAAGAAACTGAGGCTGAGAGAGCACAGCCACTGGCCCAAGGACAGCTGGCTCCTCAGTGGCCTCTGCTATTATGTCCATCTGTCCGTCTCCAAAGCCCTGCTTTTCCTGCCGAGCAGAGCAAAGAGCTCCACACAGGGGTCCCCCACCCCTCCTCCTCCTTCAGCCGCCTCCCAGGGGACCAAAGTCATGGATGCAGGGCACGGTGGGCCTGCCTCTTTACATCTTGGAACATCCGGTCCCTGGGGGACCCCCAAACCCTTTACCAACATGCGCTGCAACTACAAACACCTCTCTCCATCTCTCCGAGATGCTCGGGACCTGCCACAGGGGAGCTCTGTTTGCAGACAGATTTCAAGGCCGGAGACGCGCAGAGCCGGAGACGCCCTTGTTTAAAGAGCAGCCAGGCAGCTGATGCCCAAGAAGGAGCCTTGCCAGCATCCGCCTCGCTCCACGCGCCAACGGAATGAGATGACAGCGAGCGCCGTGGTGGCCGTAGCAGCAGCAAAGCTCAGACCTACTGCGTGCTTCCCAAGTGCCAGACGCGGTGCGTGTACGACCTCTCCTCTCACAGTCACTGACAATGCATTCCCACCTGCAGGTGGGAGATCCGAGGATCAGAGGTCAAGGTCATTAGCATGAGGACGCACAGCGCATAGGAGCCTGCGGTGGGCTTTGTATCCAGGCAGCCTGGCCTCACGGCCCACATACTTCACCATAGAGGTGACGGAAGCTGAAAGCGGTTGATGGGAAGACCCAGCCTCTGTTGGGAGCCACAGAACTCCATTATAAGGGGGCAGAACGGGGTCACAGGGCACGGGCACAGCCTTCCCATTTCATAGATGGGTAGACCAAGGCCGGGGAAGGGGCACTTGACTGAGGTCCTACAAGTTAAGGAGGGAGCTGGAGTCAAACGCCAGGGGTCCTCTCATCTGCCTGGCCGCAGCCTTGGGGAGTTCCAGTGGCGTTGTCTTAGGGTGCAGGTACCCCGAGGCAGGCTGTTCTCCACCTGCCAACAGCACCATCCTGTTTAGCACAGAGCCCGGCTCATCAACATCCAGTGACCGCACGTCAGTACATTATTGTGGTCCAGACTGTTGCTCCGCCCTTCTGGGTTCAGGTGGCACCACCCCAGCTCCAGGCCCAGGCCCCCAATCTCCCTAAGGAGCTTAGCCCAGGTGGCCAGCTGCTGCCGGACCGATCCGCCAGCTCTTGGAGGCAGAGCCGCGAGCCCTCCCTGGCACTCCTCTCACGGTCTCCGGGTGCACGAAGTCCATTAGTGGCGAGAGTGCAAATCGATGCCGCTTCTTTGGAGGGCGGATTGGCGATAATGTAAAAATGTGCAATGCACAAACCCCTTAACGCATCCATGTCATAGCTAGGGATTTACGTCAGAGGCTAATTTTTGTGCTTGTAGTCAAAATACACGAGCACACACACACACACACACACACACACACACATACACACGCACACACAGACATTTACACGGCATGATTCATAACAGCGAACAAACGAACAGTGGAGACCACTGGAATGACGTCTCAAAGGGAACTGGGAGAGCGAGTCTAGCTCATTGGCACAAGCAAATGCCCCCTGGTTCAGTCAGGGTGGCCCTGGGGGCCAGGGGCGCAGCTCCGGGGACCCGCCTCCGTGAGCTCCGATTCCCGCTCGCTCACTTCCCAGCGAAGGTGAGCTGGGCGAGTCATTCCATCTCTCTGGACCCCTTTCTTTCTGTGTCAAACCGGGGTGATAATTGGACCTGCTTCCGACGGTTGGCGCAGATTAAATGAGCTGCCGCGCGCTAATCGCGGGGAATAATGCCTGACCTAGAATCGGGGCTCTGAAACGGGCCCTCTCGGCGGATCGCGGCGCTGCTGAAAAGAGCGAGGTGCTGGGATGGAGGCACATTGTTAAGTGAAAACAGCCAGACCCAGACGGCATGAAAGAGATGCCTTTGTGTCCGTTTCTAAAAGTCTGTCGAAATCATGCTTTCCCGTCATGTCTTAGTATTCGAAGCATCCGCGCCTACTCCCTTTTGGAAATAAACGCTGAAAAAATGGGCTACGGGAATTAAGGGCGCCTTTTGTTTTCTCATGCTTTCGTCTATTGAAAAATCTAGTAGCTGGACAGTGTACACTTTTATGTTTTTCATTGTGGTAAAAAAAAAAAGATACCTTGAAATGAACTGTCTTAGCTGTTTCTCAGCACACAGGTCCTTCGTGTTCATGCAATTCACAGCTTTGAATATTTTCATCTTGTAAAACCAGAAACTCCACACCCATAACCACCTCTCCATCTCCCTCTCCCCCTAACCCCTGGCACCCACCCTTCTACTCTCGGTCTCTACGGCACCTTCTATAGGTGGAATCAGATGATATTTGTCTCAATATATTTTATAGATTTTTTTACAGAGAGGAAGGGAGAGGGATAGAGAACTAGTTCAGTATAATGTCTCCATGTTTCACCTATGTGGCAGTATGTATCATGTTTCACCTATGTGGCGGTATGTATCCGAGTTCCCTTCCTTCTTAAGGCGGAACGGTATTCCATTGTGTGGACATACAATACTCCTTTATGCATTGACTTGTTGATGGGCGATTGGGTGGCTGCCACCTTTGGTCTATTGCGAGTAACATCCGTGAACATAGGTGTGCGAGTGTTTCTTGGAGATCTTCCCGTTCTTTGGGACATACACTCAGAAATGGAATTGCTGGTCCTGTGGAGCAGACACCTGTTTTTGAAGGCCTGCTGGCTAGCCTGTGCCTGGGGGGGGCACGGCCCCCGGTCCATCCCTGGAGAGGGAAGTGGTTTTTCTCTGGGTCCTGGAAGGCGCAGGCAGACCTTACCACACTCCCCGAGAAAGGAGAAGTCGTCCAAGAACACATAGAGCACGCAGGGACGCTTGCATGCAGTTCTCTTTGATGTTTGAATGCGCTTTGGGGTCATGTTGGGCCAAAAGCTCCTCTCGTGTTCGGGGTGGCTGCTGTTTTGTCTGGTTCCATGCCGATGCCAGGGAAACTGTGTCAGTGGCTTTGAGGGTGCAGGGACCCCGAGGCAGTGAAAACTGCCAGACCCAGACGGCATGAAAGAGAGTGGACCCTCCCTCAGCAATGGCTTCCTCGTCCCCACCTTGATGCTGGATGGCCAGAAATTCCCAGGCCAGATTCAGATAAGTGCAAAAAGTCCCCGTATGCAAAGTTGGCTTGTTCACAACCTCTCTCTCTCCCCCCCACCCTTTTTCTAATATATATATATATATATATATATATATATATATATTATTGATTTTTTTTACAGAGAGGAAGGGAGAGGGATAGAGAGCTAGAAACATCGATGAGAGAAACATCGATCAGCTGCCTCCTGCACACCTCCTACTGGGGATGTGCCCACAACCAAGGTACATGCCCTTGACCGGAATCAAACCTGGGACCTTTCAATCCGCAGGTTGACGCTCTATCCACTGAGCCAAACCCGTTTCGGCTCTCCCTTTGACAGCAGGAAAGGAACAGGGTGTAAAACTAAGTGTCAGGTTTCCAAAAGCCTCTTTTCTTCTCTCCTGGAGGGTGGGGGAGTGCTAGGCACCCACCTGACATGGCTGGACAGAGGTGGAACCAAGAAGGGGCATTGTCGGGACAGAAATCGAGTTTGCTGGTCTCTGTTCGCTCCACATGCAAGAGAAGGTCTCTTGCTCAGACCCGAGAGGCAGAGGCAGAGGCAGGCGAGAGACAGTGTTCACAGGAAGCCCCCACGAAAGAAGCTTGGGAGGGCCTTTCAGGCATTGCTGAGGGTCCACGCCAGGGCAGGTGGGTGCTGGGTGTGGAGGATGCCGGAGGGCGCTGAGGTTGGGGAGCAGTTGATGACTCAGCCTCCACCTGCCAACCTGTCACCCCAGGCTGTTCAGGATCAGCCCCTCATTCCTGCAGATTTTCCCTGGGGCCTCAGAGGGTTTGCAGGAAGGGAAGAGACAGTGGTTTGGGAGGAAGGGAAGAGAGACAGTACACTGGTGCCCAGAGGCCTCTGCTGGTCCCTGGGCTCAGCAGAGATGGTGGCAGAGAAGGCTGGCTTACTCCTGGCGGGCAGCTGCCACACGCCTTGGGAATTCTTTCTCTAGAACTTCTCTTGCCCTCGTCCCTGGCAAACGGGGTATCTGTTCTCAGTAATAGCAGGGAGTCTGCCAGAGAGGAGGTGGCTGCAGTGCTGGGGGTGACAGGGTGCAGGGGCACCCACCCGCTGCTGACTTGGGCACACATCGCCCGGACGGCAGATGGGCCCAGAGGCAATCCTATCAGTGTGCAAAGTGCCACAACTGGGAACACACAAAAAGAGAGAACCCTGACCTGGAAGCCAGTGGCGTCTCAGCTGGCGTTGGGGGTGAGAAGGAGGGAGTGAGGGGAAGGCCAGGCAGGAATGGAGAGAGGGGATCAGGCAGAAGGATCTGCATTGGGGCAGCCTTGTGGGTGGAGCGGGGGAGGTTGAGAAGGAGACAGACAGACAGAATGCTGAAAGAAGAGGAACTGTGACAAGATAGGAGGTCGGCCCAGAACTACAAAGCACATTCAGGCCCTGGCTGGTGTCGCTCAGTCGGTAGAGTGTTAGCACTACAAAGCACATTCAGGCCCTGGCTGGTATGGCTCAGTAGGTAGAGTGTTGGCCTGTGGATTGAAGGGTCCTGGGTTCAATTCCGGACAGTCTGCTGAAAAACCAGCCTCTCATCTCACCTGGTCTACCCAGCCCTCTCCTGCTGCTGCCCCTTTGAGACATGGTAACCGACTCCAGAGTCGACAAATCCTCCTGGAGTCTGTCTCATAATGTGTCCCCAGAGACATGTCCCCAAGTGAACACCCCGCCCTGCCGAGGGAGCAGCCTGGGGCACGGTGACCCTGGTAAGTGTGTGGGTGGCCTCTGAAAGCAGCTGAAGGCTTTGATGGCACCGCAGTGACACTTGTCTCCCGCAGGTGTCAGGCTCTTGAAAAGCAGCACAGCTTTCTCCTCTTCCTCTTCCCCTTCCTCCTCTTCCTCCCCCTCATCTCCTTCCCCTTCCCCTTTTCTTTTTCCTCCTCCCCTTCCACTTCCCCTTCCTCTCCCCCTTTCTCCTCTCCCTCTTCCTCCCCTCCTCCTCTTCTTTCCCCTGTTCCTTCCTCTCTTCCTCCTCCCCTTCCTCCCCTTCCTCTTACTCCCTCCCCTTCTCCTTCCCTTCCTCCTTCACTTTCCTTCCCCCTTCCTCTTCCCCTCTTCCTCTTGCCCTTCCTCTTCTTTTTTTCCTCGACTCTCCTCCTCCTCTTCCTCCTCTTCTCCCTCCTTTCTCCTGATGAGATTACACTCACCCCTCTTTGAACCGGCTCCATTCCTGCTTACCACACTGGGAATACCAGGGTAGAATTTGGTCGCCCCTCAACACAAACAGATAAGAACTAATAGAACTAGGAAGTTTCTCCCTCTCCAGGTTCCCCTATGATGCCCAGGTTCAGACGTAACCAACAAAAAATTCAAATCTCATTGAAGCCAGTTTGGCTCAGTGGATAGAGCGTCAGCCTGCGGACTGAAAGGTCCCAGGTTCGATTCTGGTCAAGGGCATGTATCTTGGTTGCGGGCACATCCCCAGTAGGGGGCATGCAGGAGGCAGCTGATCATGTCTCTCTCATCCATGTTTCTAGCTCTCTATCTCTTTACCTTCCTCTCTGTAAAAAATCAATAACATATATTTTTAAAAAAATTCAAATCTCTGTGGGTCTATCCCTAGTGTTGTTTTGGACTGGCGATGGGGCATTTGAAGCGAAACAAGCTAGTTTCGTGGGTGGGAGGAAGGCGCAAGTCCTTGGGAAGGGGGCAGGCATAAGCAGTGATCCCAAGGCCAAGTTCAGAGGGCCGGGGCCTTAACTGAGAAACGCAGCTGAGATCCGGAGACAAGGGAGGCTGGCTTGGAGCAGGAGCTGGCCTGGGGCAGATGGGAAGGGGCAGAGGTGATCGTTGTGGGTGGGTTCTGAGTGCCATTGTAGACAGGTAGCCCTAACCATACACACACATTGCCCTACCCCAGACCACGCATAGACTTCTGGGAGTGGGTCCCTGAAGTCTGATTTCCGGGCACACTTCCCGGGTGACGCTGCCATGGCTAACTCAGGCACCAGCATGGGGAACTGTCTGTGGAGACTGGCCTCGCCCGGGGTGGTTACACCTCACCCTCTCTCCCCTGAGACTGTCCCAAGGGCCCTCCCACATGCCTCCTTCCACGTCCTCCACCTCCCCCCTCTAACAGGCCTCCCCCGGCCAGGCGCGGCGCCTCCGGAGAGCTGGCAGCTCGGCGGAAGGAAAAAGAACTGCTGCCCACGGCTTCCCTCCGCCTGAGTCATTCCCCGGCTCGTCTGCCTGATTCTGGAGAACCCCCTCATCCTGCCCGAGGCCCCCGCATCCGCCCAAAGAGAACGCGATTCACAAGCAAACAAAGACTGCCCCCCCCCAAGTTTTTCTCTCTGGGGGGCAAGGGCCCCCGGGCACCGTGGGGGGGTGGGCCCCCCCCCCCCCCCCCCGTGGTCTAGGACTGACCTCCACCCTAGCCAGGGGGTTCCCAGAGAGCCTGGCCGGTGTCCAATGGCTCTGCATAAAGAACGTTTGCTCTGACCTTTCACCAGGGATGGGTCTCCTGCCGTGGCCTGGTAATCTAGCCGCTGTCCACACTGACCATGGGTTCTGCCAAGTTCTTACTCTTCAGGCCTGCACAGCCCTGAGGTCCTCCAAAACCTGCTCTTGCCATCCCTCCTTCCGGTGGGGAGCCGCCATCCCAGCTCCAAATGCTAGTAGCCGCCGCCCTGGTAGGTGTGGGGTGTTAATGGACAGATCAAGGTCCTGTGGATTAGCCCTGCTAAACGGCTCAGAGGGTCCATGTGTGGGCCACAAGCCTGGGACCACCAGGAACTTGGCTGCCACGTATGTGGGCATCCTAAATCTGTGCGGGCTCCAACCTTCCGCCTGGCCTGTCCCGGTCATGCCAGGTGGGCAGAAGAAGAGTCTTCGCGAGCCAGGGTTCACCTTCTGAGAAGAGTGGGGCTGACAGTCTGCACCACCAGCCCCGGGAGCTGGAACGTATCTCAGACGCTGGCAGCAGCATCCTCAACGTCACGGTCTTCACAGGTGCACCGGTTCCCTTGCTGCTCCTGTAACCCATTGCCACAAATTCAGTGGCTTGCAACCACCGGGATCTAATCCGGGGCCATTCCGGAGGTCCGAGGTGTGGAATGAGTCTCACAGGACGGAACCGCAGGCTCCAGGAGGAGAACCTGGTTTTGACCTTTGCGCCTGCATTCCTTGGCTCGTGGCCTCTCTCTCCATCTTCAACCCCTGCAGAATAACATCTTCCCTCTGTGGCTCTACTTCCCACAGTTCCCTCGCCACACGGCCTTTTTCTTACGTTCCCTTCCCCTGTCTCTCTCTTTTAGGGAGGGAACCCCTCCCTGTCCCCAAACTCCTGATCATTCTAGAATAATCTGCCCATCTCACGTTCCTTTACTTAATCCTGTCTGCAGAGTGTTCTTTACCTTACAAGTAGCATTCATAGGTTCTGAGTATTAGGATGGGATGTCCGTGGGGCAATTATCCACCCTCCCCCACAGGTACCACTTGGCCGGTGCTGACCGCTGGGCCTTGTGCCGAGTACTGTTCCACATGGCAACTCCCCATGTCGCCCAGCAACCCTGGGAGGCAGGGGATAGTATCGCCCTGTTTTACAGGAGGAAGTGGATGCTCTGAGAAGTCAGGTAAGGAAATCGAGGAACGGGTGAAGCTGGGATTTGAACCCCGCTCTTGGAGGCAACAAAACTGGGCTCTGAACTCTGATCCCACGGCTTCCTGTGCTCCTCTCCCCCGCCCAGCGCTGTAGATGTTCTGAGTTCGGCTTTTAGAGTCCATTCCTCCGCTGTTCCCCTGCCTCCCTCCTAGACTTGCAGGGAACGGAGCCAAACGTCCACCCACCACGAGAAGAAGTCACCAAGGAGACTCGCCAGCCTTCTCGTCCAAGAGCTGCTCTTTGCGAGGTGCCTGCCTGGCCCGCTCAGCCGCACCTCTGCTCCCAGGCCAGCCCTCCCTCCCTCGGAGGAAAGACAGACCATCTGCTCTCTCCGAGCTTAACTTCAAGGAGCTGGAGGAGGAGGCGGCGGCACTGTCAGGAGCAAGGAGACCAGGGCTGCGGGGTGCACTACGGAGAGGCCGGCCTCCCCGGGTTTGTCTTATCTCCGGGCTGCGGTCACCTCACTCTCCCTGCAGCGCGGGCTGGCCAGCTATTTCTGTCTCTGGATCAGATACCGGACCATGATTTATTGATTGTAATAAACATTGCTTAACACGCACTTTAGCCACACGGCTCACTCACCATTTACATAAATCTCAGGCCTCGGGAGACAGTCACTTCCTTTGTAATAGGAGCGCCAGGTGAGGGGGGAGCCGAGATGCAGGGCGGGGGTTGGGGAGGGAGATACTTGGGGTGAATGGATGCGCTCATTTGAAGCCAAAGAATTAAGGCTCATCTGCCCTCCACTGACGCACCCCCAGCACCCAATCAGTTGTCCCAGAAGAGGCTCTTGTCGAGGTGCTGCTGCCCTCAGCCCCTGCCTGGCATCGCATGGCATTTCCTTAGAGGAAAGCCACAGTCTTTGTCTCATTTCCTCTCCTGCTCTGGGGAAACGCAGCTGCCTTTGAGCTGAAACATCGGCTTCTTCTTGCACGAAAGGATTTCCAAGTAGGTCAGACAGCCTTATGCCAGGAGCAGGCTGTGCAGGGCACCATCTGGGGGAACCTGAGGGTGTGACCTTGCGAGGAGAGGTTTTCCTTGGGGCGGATGATGGAGTAGGAAGGAGGACATAGACTGCCAGGGGGTGCCTTTTTACATCTCAGCTCTCAGTCCTGGGTGTCACACGTAGCAGGCGCTCACTAAAGACTGGGTGATGATGAAGTAGCCGTGGGGCCAGAGCTGGCCATCCAGGACAGGGAGGGAGTGGTGGAATGATGGATAGAGATCCCAAGAGCTGACACTGGTTTGGTCACCTGCTGAGTTCCCAGTGGCAATGAGAGCACCTGGTACATACTAGGGCCTCCATAAACATTTGCTTAATGAGTAGATGAGCTGATGTAGATGCTGGGGGCCAGGCATGAGGTGGGCAGGGTAGAAAAGACACCTGAGAAATGCTGTAACAAGGTTGGGGATGGAGATCACAGGGGCTGGGGGTGGTGGTGATGGCGGGTTTGCTGGCAGCGATGTTGCGTTGGTGTATGCAGGCTGTAAGGGATGGAGACATGGGTGTGGCTCTTCAAGGGATGGGAACGGGTTCCAGCTGTTGCTGGACCAGGCCTCGGGGAGAACAAAGCTTTGTTCAGGAGCTGGTGCCTGGCACACCGCTCTTGTCCCTGCTCTCAGGCTTCTTGGGCTTTTGTCTCTCCTGGCTTCAGCTCAGCTCTCAGCCTTCTCTCCATATGTTTGGCCATGTCTGCTTCTCTGCATTCCCTGAGCCTGCGTCTCTCTCTCTCTCTCTCTCTCTCTCTCTCTCTCTCTCTCTCTCTCTCACACACACACACACACACACACACACACACACACACACACACTAGAGGCAGGGCACTCAAAGCTGGATGCTTCAAGGAGGACCACTTGGGTTCATTGCCACCTCAGTGTCTGCACTGGAATCTGACAGATCTGGTTCAGATCCTGATGTCCGACCTGATGCGTGACCTCCTCACCTCTGTGTCTGCACCCGGGAAACGGGCCTGATGGAAACACCTGCCTCCAAGGAAGGCTGTGCGGGTCAAGAGGTCATGCGGTGGAGTGGTGGGCACAGTGCAGGGCACACAGGACTTGCTCAATAAGAGCCTCTTAGTTTCCCCAGGTTGGGGTTGAACCCAACCCAAGGCCACCTCATGAGCTTCCCACCAGCCTCTGGTGGCCTTAATTCATTCAGCCTTTATCCCGGATCGAGCCGGCCATGACCACACGTGGGATCGTGTGTTACAAAGTGCAATATCCCACGTGAGTGGAACCACGTGAGCCAGGGGAAGGCCAAGCACCTCATGTGAGGGTGGTGTCTGTTCTGGGGGACAGGCTAGCTTCAAAAGCTGGGGGACTTAAGGGAGATAAGAGGGGGAAGCTGTAGCTTTGAGGTCTCCTACTAGACTGATGGTGAAGGGGAAGAGGGGGATGATCATCAAAATAAAAGTAAATAATAATAACATTGGTATTTATGGAGCCTGACTCTGTGCCAGCCCCCCGTGCTAAGCATTCTACTTGTATTAACTCACTAAATCCTCACATTAATGCAGAGGAGTGGGGTTGTTATTGTTATTGTACTTATAAAAGCGAGGCTTGGGGAAGTAAGAGTGAGTCAGGGCTCTCAGGAAGATGACAGTGTGAGGCAGGGAAGGGACTTTTGCCCCCAGCTCTCAGGAGCTGCAGGCCCAGCTGCCTGCCCCCTGTTTTAAGAGGTCAGGAAGGAGGGCAGGGAGCTCTAGGGAAACTCCATGCTGCAAAATGTGGCCATTGGTCCAGTTTTCAGGGTTGAGATGAAACAGGATCACGTCTATAAACACACCTGGTGTGCTCAGTGAGAGACCCCTTCTAGAGGTCCTCCAGCCTGTGGCACAGATGGGGAAACTGGACTCAGAGAGAGGAAGGATCTCCGAGACCATGGAGCACACTGCCTCAGCCCAGGTCTTCTGCCCCTGCCCCACCCCAACTCAGTCGTTCCTAATTCCATTCCGTTCAACAGGCTTTGATTTCTCCTCTGCTGATTCAGAACTGCCCCAGTCATTTTCAGGGGGCTAAAAGGAAGCACGACTAGGTTGCTGCTCTTGACTTTTGAGGCTAGACATGCACAGATGCTAAGAGACAGCATGGGGCAGCCTGGACAAGAGCCCGAGGTTGAGTAAGTCAGGACAGGGGGAGAGGAGGCGTCTTGTAAATATGGAAGGGTCCCGGATGCATCTCAGCTGTGCTCCCTGCCTGCTGCTGAGGGGAGGAGCAAACTGCAGCGGTCCTGCGTGCATCCCACTGGGACCTGGGAAGGGGCACCAGAGAGGAGAGGCACGAGGCGCTGAGCAGGTGTCACCCACAGCCCAAGACCTCAGGCCTCAGAGGGGAATTTCCAAGGAAGCAGGGCTCAAGGAGGGGCAGACTGAGTGGAAAGCTTCCGTGGAAGTAAAGAATAAGTGGAGTTGGATAGAAAGGGAATCCAAGGTGACAGGCACAGCTAGACCAAAATTAGAGGCAGGAATGAGCAAAATGGTGGAGAGAGAGAGAAGCCGTGAGAGAGAAAAGTATTCAAGGAGTATTGCAATATATCAAAATCCCAAATATTAATGGCTGACATTGATGAAAATTCAAAAACCAGTACGTCATCAGCATTTTTTAAAATTCGACATCTTTAAATATTCAATATTCCCTTCCAAGAAAATCTGTCTCTTCTTTCTGAGTGAAATTGTGTAGCTTTTTGAGAAGTTTCCTGAAGTAATATCTAGGGAAAGAGATTTTTCCTTTCTCAGATTTTTTTTTTATAAAGCAATTTTCTTGTGGATAAACATAGAGGGGAAGGGAGTGTCATTAAAATTAGCAGCATCTGGGCATTTAACAGGTCAATTTCTATGGTAGCAGGTAAGAAACAACAATTTGGTTCTTCGAAAAAGGTCGGCTGGAAAAAAATAAACCTGCAGTTTCCCACACAATCATCAACAACAAACACACACACCCCGCACACAAAACCAACAAAAAAACAGCCTTCCGGGAATAGGAAGGGCCTGGCGCTGTCCGTGGTTCTGAAAACAGCAGTGACCAGTGACAAAGGCCCCCTGCTCAGGCCATCGATCTACTGGATGCGGTAGGACAGCCTCTGTGAAGAAAGACCGCGTGCAAATCACTGAATAACAGGATCTCCACAAAGAGGGTAAGATGGGCAATAGGAGAAGCTGAGGCCAGGCCGGAGAGAGACAGGCTATCTCAGTCATTCACACGACAGCCCTATGGAGCAGGTCCTGCGATTACCCCTCTGCCTCACAGAGGAGGAAACAGAGGCTCAGGGAGTGTAATTAATTAATTTAGTGTAGCCCCTTAAAGAAGGATTCCAAGACAGATGGCGGGGAGCAGAGTGCCAGGTTCACACCATCCACAGCTCCATCTAATCTTAGGTTGTTTTTTCCCAGGAGAAGACTCTGACACAAGGGTTTGAGTGGATAGAGATTAGTTTTGAAGGGGTCACATGTGTAGGAACATGGGGGAGAGAGACAGGACCATAAAGAGAAGGAAGCCAACAAGCAGGGTTATGGAGCAGGCTTCTACAGTGAGAAGCTGAGGCCTAGTGAGCGAGTGCATAGAACAGACCCAAACTATTATGACTGAGGGGTGAGGGACGTTGGGTATCACGCACCATCTCCATTCTGTCTTTGATTGAGGGCTGCTCCTACCTCCAGACTGCCCTTCTGGCAGGTGAGTGGGCTCTGGCATCCAGAGAAAGCCCCCCAGAATGCTGACTGGTGGGAATTATAGGGGTGGCTCACACAGGAGAGATTGAAAGAGCATTGGCCATCCCAAATAGAACATACACTTCCAGGCACAGTGAGAGCATACTTTCTGGAGGAATGAGAATCAGCAAGGGGCACGTAGTTGACAACCTCAAGCGCCAAGGCAGAGAATTTTAACTTTATCTTAGACACCTCTTGGAGCCACGTAAGGGAGCGAAGGGAGGACGGGGAGCGGGAAGGTAACCACCAACAAAAAAGCAACTGCTATAAATTAAGAGCTTTAAATGCATTATATCAAAGTTTGCTACAGCTCTCTTTGAAGATGAACAGACTGAGGTTCAGATCGAACTCCCCCACCCCCCCACCCAAAGTTGCACAGTACACCATTGCAGAGCCTGGATACAGGCCTGGACTTGCTGTGTTCCTCCCCCTTCCGGACACATCCGGTCCCAAGTGAAGGAAACTGAGTCCTGGTGAGACCTGGGAGCACAGCCAACACCTCACTGACTTAGCACCCACGTTCCCTTCTCAGTGTGAATGTCAGCTACCTAAATAGCTTTGGTTATTTGGCTAAATTAATTCTCGGAGGAACTGCATAAATATAACTGGGAAGGCACACACATACACACAGAGACGCATATTATATTTAACACGTATAAGGGGTTCGTCGCTGCATGATGATCAACAGCCTGATGACAGGCAAAGGAAAGATATAAATACAAAAAAATGATAACCAGGGGCTGTGTGCAGGGTGCCAACAGCATGTGCTACAGGGGGCTCCTGCAGGGATGGGCTACAGGAGGTCGGTGAAGGATTTCTGGGGCCCATGCAGGAGAGAAAAGGCCGAGCTGCATTAGGCACGTGCCCCCACAGCCAGACAATCCAAGCTCTGAACTACTGAGGCCGGCCCCTAACATTCCCTTCACGGAAAGCCAGACCACCTCTTGGAGCCTCAATTTTCTCCTCTGTTAAATAAGTATGATACATTTATAAGGATGAGATGCAATAGCGTGCATAAAGCACCCAGCATTTGTCAAGTAAATCGATGGAGTCACTGAGTAAATGCCAAAAATATCAGGGTTGCTAGGAAGTTGGATTATTGTGACCAGGCCCAAAGGCTTAGAGCTGCTCCCACCCATCTTTGTACTCCTTCCATTAAAACTAAAAGGACCAATGGGTGTGGGCCCAGAGGGAAAGGACCCCCCCCCCCCCCAGATGGAACTCATAGCAACAAGTTGATTGACTGATGGACTGCTCATCCTGGATTGAACAGCTTCAACACATTGTCCCATTTAATTTTCACAACAGCAGCATGAGGAGCTTGTTATGTCCACTCCGTTTTCAAGAGGAGCCTTTGTAAGGCCCCGAGAGGTGATGCAGCTTGCTTAAGGCCATGCAGCTAGTGTGATGGGTTGGATTGTATCTCTCAAAAACTCGCATGTTGAAGTTCTGGCCTCTGGTGACCTTACTTGAAAATAGAATCAGAATGTGACCTTATTTGGAAAGAGGGTCATGGCTGATGTAATTAATTAAGATGAGACCACATTGAAGGGGGGAGGATCTCTAATCTGTGGTAACTAGTATTCTGATTTAAAAAAAAAAGGGACATTTGGACATTGACTGGAATGATGCTTTCATAGCCAATGAATGCCAAAAATGACCAGAAGACCACCCAAAGTGAGGCGAGAGGTCTGGCATGGATTCTCCCGTAGTACCCCAGGTGGAAGCAACACCTTTGTCTTGGATTTCTAGACTCCAAACTGTGAGACACGGCATGTCTGCTCTTTAAGCCCCCAGTTTGTGGTACTGGTTGTGGCATGCCTGGACAACGAATACAGCTAGGATTTGAACCCAGATTGCTCTGAATTCAGTGCCTGCCACTTCTCCATGCATGGGGCATCCTTTCACCAAGACCCAGCCTGCCCAGCTGTGGGAATCTGGAGAGGATTTGCTGAGCTGATGCTTGGAGGGGTCAGGGCAGAGGAGGAAGCAGAGCTGATGCAGGGAATCGCTCTCCAAATACCAGCCCCTGGCCCAACCAGGCTTCCTAATGAGGGAACAAAACCGAGCCTGGAGGGTTCCAACAGGCAAAGGCCCAGGAGGGCAGAGCCTCTGCTGGCAGGGGCACAGCAGGGCCTGTGCTGGCCGAGAAAAGCCTCTGATGCCCACTGAGTCCTATACCCCTTCAAACCTCCCAGTGGCCAGGGGTCAGCTGTGGGAGGAGGGCTGGCTGTGCCCGACACAATCCTGCTGCCTGGGCAGCTGCCAGAGCTGAGCTGGGCTAGGCTGGGGGCAGAAATGGAATTGGGTGAACAGGGACCAGGAATTGTACTGCCCGAGTTGCCATGGTAACCGTGATCTTCCAAGCGCAAGCCAACGAAGGCTGAGGTATGAGGGGATTTGGTGAGGACAAGGGTGCGTGTGTAGGAGGCTGGGACGGGGACGCCAGCATCTCCTGAGAGTCGGGGATACGCCAGAGACCAGGCCAGGCGCTCTTCTTAACGTTTCTTGTTTAAAACACCACAACAGCCCTTTGAATGGGATACATTTATCTCTCTTTTACAGACGAGGAGACTGAGACCAGAGGAGGGGGAGAGCTTTGGCCACACAGTTGGTGAGAGAAAGAGCCAGAACTGGAACTTGCCTCGTCTGTCCCCAGAGCTCCAGACTTTTCTTTCCGCCCCACCGGACCGCCTCCCAGATTCAGCGAGGGTTTGGTGTGAGGACCAAGGGAGGGACGCTGCAGCTTTCAGCCTGGCTTCGGGGGATAGGAGCCCTGGAGTCAGCAAGCCCTTTCCTCATTTTGGAGTAAACCCCAAAGTTTAATGGTAAAACTTCTTTGGCTCCCCAGGTTGCTGGCTAACACCCTGGCCAGCCTCCATCCACCAAATTAGTAAGACGGATGAGGACAAAGATGTGGTCTAAGCAAAGCACTCAACCTATTGCACAGGCCAGGCCAGGCCTCCACAGTGTGGGCCAGGCCAACCCGGGAGGGGAGCTGAGCGGGGGATGACTGGAGAATAGGAACGGCTGGAGCCAGATCCTTCCTGACTAACTCTACTTTCTGCAGAAGGTGGGGACCAAAGGCAGCCAGGGGGAGGCTGGAGGCTGGGATCCAGCCCCGGGTCCTGCCATATGGATGAAGAAAATGAGGCACCGTTAACTTGCCTCAGGCTGCAAGGAGAGCTCCTTCCAAATCTGATGTTCTGCCTACAGCAGCCAAGCAGCTGACATGGACAGAGAGCATTCAATTCACTCTTGTGGCTTCCGAAAGCTGAATTAGGATTTACGGGTAGAAGTCGCAGAATTGTCAATTTGGTTTCTCAGGAATGGGCTTGCTCTTTGGGCGGTGAGCTTATTGTCTTCAGAGGCATTTAAGTGAAGCTGAAAGGGATACACTCTGCTAGTCATTTCCAACTCTGTGTCCAACCAGTTGGATGCCTTATCATTCTCTGATGATGGATTTTCTTCTCAAATATGATCAGATCTGGAGCCAGAAGCAAAAAAATAGTCAATAGAGCAAAGAGCCTCATTGATGTTCATTCATAACCTCAACCCTAACCCCTGGTGCCTTCTCTGCCCAATCAAATGGGAGAAGGCGGCCTGTGGCTCCCACAGAGAAGCCTCTGACCATGTCATGTTGACCTTCAGCTGTCATCGCTATGAAGGCAGATCCACTGAACTTGCTTATGGTGCCGATTTGGAGCAGATGAAGACCTTCCCACAAACATCATGCCTTTTGTTATAAAAAGAACCCACTAATTAACACACCCACTGCTTTTGTGCTCCTGGCACTTCTGGGAACCTTGATACCATGAAGATCTGAATGGTGGTGAGTGTCTGTAGAGGGGAGCAGTCCTTAGAAGGTGCATGGATGCCCAGTATGGCCTGAGCCACTTGGGAAATATTCCTGGGGAGCTGAATCCAGAACAGAGTATTGACTGATGCACATGGGGAGCATGGAGCCACTGATGATGATGGAAAAGTCAGACCAACTGTTTCTCAAAGCCTTCCTTCCATCCCTCAAGTGTGATACTTCTCATTCTTCTCATTCTCCCTGAGGCCTCTCTCCTCTGATCCTTGCCCAAGGAGACCCTCTCCTTCCCCCTTTGTGCCCACTGCCAAATGCTCACATGTTTGCTGCTCTGAAAGTGAATTAACTCTTATTAATACCCTCTACCCTACAGAACCACAATCCTCTTGAGGGCAGACAGCCTATGCTATTTTTTGATGCTAAGGCCAGCCCCAGCCCTGGCAAACTTAACTACTTAATGATGAGGTCCTACGAGGTGAGTGAGAAGACACAACGGAAGCCAACTCCAGAAGCCCACCCTGCCCCATGCTGGTTCTGTGCTCTTAGGCAAATTATAAATGCCGTGAGCCATTTTTTCCTCGTCTGTAAAATGGGATAAGTGGTACTCCATAGGTTAGCGATATTTAAGTGCTTTTAATAAAGACTCTGCACAGATAAGATTTCTTTGTTCCTCATGACAAGCTAAAGGCCAGTGTTAGCGTTATCCCTATTGTATCCATGCAGTAGAGAGTGCCAATCACCTGGCCAAGGTCTCGAGCTGGGGCTCAGGACCTGGGGTTCAGTTCAAGTGATCAGCCCTCTGACCCTGGCACCTACAAGGATACCAGGATATCACACCCTGGAATCAACCCCAGAGGGCCGGGTCTTAGCCCTCCTTTGTCCTCCTTGCCTTCATTGGTGATGTCTCTAAGTCTCCTCCTCCTTATTTCTTTTTGCACACTTGAGCTCTTATTAGAAACTCACTATTGCAACCCATCTCGGCACGGCTCAAGCCATGCCATGCATAAGTACCATAGTGATCCATTTCAAAGGAATTATGGTGACCTTGGACAAGGATCTCTTCCTGTAAGTTATGAGATGATGACCCCCAAGCCCATAGCTGGCTTCTTGATTCTACAACCACTCCTTGCATGTTTAACATATGTGAAATGATTAGCTCTATTACCTCATCTAGCCCTCACATGGACCTCATGGGTAGCATCATTAAAGGAGAGATCTTTAATGACTCCCCCCAGGTCATATAGCCAATGCATGCAGATTTGAGATTGGAAACCTAGTTTTCCACCCCCAGAGCTGGTTGCATGTCACCACACTATGTTGGCTCCCAATGGACCCAGCTTGCCTTCAAGAAGTCTAGAATGAAGTATTGAATTTAATATTAATAATTGCTCTTCCATAAGCAGGAAAACTTCTTCCTAATAGTTTCTTTGAGTCAAGTGTCCAACATCCTAACATTTTAATAAGTCCAATGATGAACAGCAGGGTTTTCTAGGCCAATTCCCTGCCTCCATGTAAGGTAACTAACAAACCTAACAGCATGGGGGAATACTCATTGTTATTAGCATTATTATTATTAATAAGGATGCCTTCTAAGCTGATGGAGAAGACAATAACATTCACCCTTTCATGCATGGCTCAATTATCACAGGGTCCGAGCATCTGGTACAGGGCATGGCACATAGTACTAGGACACTGAATGAATGAATGAACGAATAAGTGGGTGAGTGAATTAATGAATGAATGAGAGAATGACTTACGGTCCCCATAGGGAAGCCTAGAAAAATGTACCTGGGGACAGATTGCTCAGGGCACTTGCAGAACTTCCTCCCCACTTCTGTGGGTGTCAAGAGACCCCTGACCTCTCTGTCCTTTTGGGGGAGTTATATCTTCCCTCACATGTAAATAGGTTCGTAAGTAGTACCTACTTTGTATGGTTATCATAATATTCATTGAATTCTTTCAATAAATGTTGTACGGAAGTGTCGCATCTTCATTCCTAGACAAAACAGAATCCCTAGGACATCTCGGCCCTATTCCTCTCCGGGGCAACCCCCACAATCCAGGGCCCCTTGGTGGGGCCCCGGCTGCCAGCTGGCTGGGAGGCGGAAACACCATTTCCAGGTCCAAATGCTCTCGTCGTCAAAGAGCGGAACAAATCCCACAGGGGTATTGATTGAAACCATTACGGATTCGTGGAGACAACAGGCAGGCTGGCAAAGGGAGTCAGCCGCTGCCGTCTATTTCCATAAGGTAATAATAACTCGTGCCTTTGCTTTACGAAGTAGAATTTGTTACGGCCGACGAGCCATAAAAATTGGCGGGTGGGGAAAAAAAAAGAAAGGGGGGGAAAGAACTATAAATAAATTTGTAATTTTAACAGGGATTACCATGTAATTGAGAAGGGAAGACTGCTAATGGCAGAGGCAAAGGCCAGCTCAGCCCCTGAGGTCTCGGCTCCAAAGAAAAGCTGAAATGCTGACGCAGAATCGCAGAATCATAACTGGGAGGCCCTGGAGGCACAGCCCAGAGGGCAGACCCGGGGAGAAGGGGGAGAGCATTCATTTGGTACCTATTTGTTGAGTGCCTACTCCATGCACTTGGCACCGAGAGACGTCACAATGGGAGTTGCCCCGCTGACCATCAATGGGGCACCATGATGGATTTGAAGCAAGAGAATGAATGACGTGATGGGCTTCCTGCTTGAGGAAGCTCACTCTGGATGTAATACGCAAAGTGGACTGAAAAGGGAAAGAGTGAGGATGGGGAGTGTGGACACCATTGCCATGACTTGGGTTGAATTAATACGGAGTACGAGGAGAGAGGAGGAAGATGGTTCAGAGGTATGGAGACGCGGAGGATATTGGGGCGTGGAGTCAAGTCAGATGGCCGAGGTTCCTGGCTTTGGCAACCTGTGTGGGTGATGGTGCCCTCACAAAGCTGGTGGGATGTTGAGCTCAATCTTTGCCACGCTCCGACTGGCCCAAGAATCCAGCCCTAGGATGACCAGCTAACAGGAGTGCACACCCAGGTGGCCCAGGACCATGGACAGTACCTACTACCCAAGATCTCCTGTCCATCTGGGAGTGAGATCGAGAATTCCTGCCTCCAGGTAACTGACTTCAGGCTGAACTTTTGATTTCTTGTTTCCGCTTTGGAGTTATACAAGTTGACTGCTTCCTCCCCTCCCTCAGCCCACACTGCCTATGAACAAGGATCCCAACCTACCAAGATAAAATGGAAGTCCTACGTTCCTAAGCTTCAGATTTCAAACCAAGCAGAGGAGGGAGGGCCGGGGATGGGAGGAGGCGGACTTTGATGAAATCTAAACCACACCAGCCCGAACTCTGGTCATGATCAATATGTTCTCCAAAGTGCCTTTTAAATTACTGTCGGAGGCAATGTGCCATATTTATGTATCTACATGCTTAGAGGTGACACGAGGGAGAAATGCAATTTCTATTATGAAATCATAATGTACATTTATCTTCAGGAATAACACATTGAAATGTTGGAGTGAGAAAAGTTGAAAAGCAATCTGTCTATAAATAAAGACCACAGACATCTTGACATTTTACAATGTGGGAGATTTCAGCGACAACTTCTTCTTCGGACACTTCCCAAGGGATCGTGTTCAAACTCCCGACTTCCTGGAAGACGGCATCTGAAAGCCCAGAGTCTCCTTCCTGTTGCGCACAGCCCAGGAATGAGACGTTGATTGTCTGTCGGAGATGTGGATGGGGCTGCGGCCAGGGTGGGCACATGTTAATGCTCAATAAACCCAGTTCTTCTCCTGGCAGGAGTGTTTGGAAAGGAAGCTTAAAATAAGGAGTATGTCGAGTCCAGTTAATTTCGGGACATGGGTTCTCCCTCTTGCCAACTGGCATGAACTCCAGGCGGATTCAGAGGGAAATCTTGGGTATCTCATATCACATTGGTTCCATGACCTCTAGATTGCACCTTTGGGCAGTGGCTGCAGAGCTCAGAGGTCACTGGGACCTTGACTTTCTGGACTCATGACCAGGGACCGTCTTCCGCTAGGACAACAGGCAAATTTAAAGGTTGAGTGAAGAGGTGTGTTGGCAGGGGGAGAACTGGGGACAGGGATGGAAGTCTGTCCTCCCTGTTTCTAACCTCGAATATGACCAGACAGCAATGTCTCGTGCTGATTTTTTCTGCCATTCATTGTCATGTATCCATTCATCTGCTTCCTTGCTCATTCGCTCTGAAACCATGTTGGGGCACCTTCCCGGTGCTGTACGGTGCTGGAGACGCAGGTGAATATGAGACCCTCTCTGCCCTTGGGGGACTCTCAGAGCTTCAGACAGACATGTAATTGGCAATTACCAGGAAGAGAGATGTTAAAGGTGCTATGGGGCCTGGAAGGGGAGGGGAGCACATGTTACTCAGCCCAGGGGATCAGACCAGGCTTCCTGAAGAACCATCTGGAAGGATGTGTAGAAAAAGGCCAGGTGGGAACAGAGAGGAGATTCCAGGCAGAAGGACTGCAAGATAGAGGGTCCCCAAATGGAAATGAGCTAAACGTAAGGAGTCCCCAGGCCTGGAGAAATGAGTCAGCATTTATGAACTAACTACAATGCACATGCCCCCGGGCATCCCTAGGGCCAGGGATGCAGTGTTCTACCACTTACACGGCGCCAGGATTCCAACCCAGGTCTCCCCAACCCCCACTCTCATGCCAAACTCCAGCAGATGTCTCCAGGCCTGTGCCAAGCTGGAAAGGGAGATGAAGATGAGCAGAGAGTGGGCCCTTCCCCCTCTCTCAGGGAAAGACCGATGAGGATGAGCCGTGACAAGCTGGGTTCTTACAGACCGCAATTCCGGGAGATGGGATGCAGGTTTGGGAAGGGGTGTGGGAGAGGGGAGCTCTGCTCACTAAAGTGACAGACCTTCCTCAGGGCCGTAGGCTGGGATCTGAGGGAGGCTTCTCAATGCAATGAGGCTGGGACGGGATAGCACAGAATCTGGTTCCAGCCAGGGCCACTAGCAGGTCCAGGGAGAGGCCAGTGCAGTGTCGACTTCAATGGACAAAGGCAGAGCTGGCTCTGACAGCCGAGAGGACAATAGTCCCCCAAATCCAGGGGGAAAGAGCAGAGGAGATTGTCAGCACCGTGGAAAGACTGGGAAGCTGGCACCTGGCAGACAAAAGCTGCAGGAAGGGGCTGAGAGGGAAGGAGAGAGGCTGGGGAAGAGATAAGGGCGGACTGAAAAGGTGGGGGAGGGAAGAAAGGCAGCAAGTTCTCAGGGTTCTGATGGATCCTGGGAGCTGAGCAGAGATGCATTGTGTAAGGGTGGGGCGGGCACGAAGAGGAGGGAAGGCAGTTTACCCATCCCCACCCCAAAGTGTCATCTGGCCCCTTGGCCTGGGGGCCTCACTTCACAGGGATTCTAAGCTAAGAGCCCACCTGGGTTCCCAAAGATCCCGGAGTCCTGAGCGAGCATCAGACCCTCTGTGCGGCCATCTCTTGCCTCCTTCACCTCTCAGCTGGGGCAGGAATGACCATCCTAGTGACTAGATGGCCAACAGAGACTCGGGGAATGCAGGCACCCACCTAGGATCCCACAGCTGCATCTACCTCCCAAGCCCTGGCATTCCTTCTTGGTGGGGTTCGGGGAGAGGGGTAATCCGGTCCCCATGCCTTCTGGGGACTTGAATTCACAAGAATAGCAGTGCAGGGTCCTAGAGGAGGCAGTAGGCCTGAGTTCTGGCTGGGAGTTCCTTCTTTCCTGGACCTCAGTTTCTCCATCTGTACAATGGGATTTTAAGTCCCGAAATCTTGAGATAGCTGGTGGCTACAGTGCTATCATCATCATCATCATCATCATCATCATCATCATCATCAACATGGCCATTCTTCAACTTCTCAATATCCAGCCCTCAGCCACCCCCACCCACTCTACCAACTGGAACCATCCATCTGCAAGGCTCCCCTCGCTTGGCGCCTTTGGGTGAGGACCTGCTGGGACCAGGAGCTCCTGGTTCCCCATCAGTCCTGGATGCTTAGCCTCCTCTTCCTTGCTTCCTAGCGGCTGTTACTGTTTTACTGCTCGGGTTTTTGCCTTCTCTTTAATTTTTTTATGGGGATTACTTTACGATCTGGGATTTTATTTTTTGCAGCAGCCGTGTTGGAGCCAGCCAGGCCTGGCATTTATGAGGGCTTTCAGGAAGGTTTATGAGGCTGCGGCCCAGGCCCTTCCTTCTGGCTCCTGCCAGCCCAGGGCAGTGGGAGGGAGGTGAGGGCAGAGGGAGCTGGAGCAGCTGTTTGTGGGTTGCCCTTTCCTCCTCCCTGGGTCCTAGGCTGTTCTCAGGGCAGGAAGCCCTCATGACTCATCTGGAAAGAGGAGGCTAAGAGAGATGTGGGTCCCCAACTAATGCAAAATCCCATGCATTTCCTCTCTCTCTCTCTCTCTCTCTCTCTCTCTCTTTCTCTCTCTCTCTCTCTCTCTCTCTCTCTCTCTCTCTCTCTCGGCCTCCGTTTCTTCACCTGTAAAGTGGGAGTATTTGGAATATCTATCCCAAAGGTGTTGTGAGAAGACATGAAAGTGCCCCAACATAGTTTTCGAGCGAATGAGCAAGGAAGCAGATGAATGGATACATGACAATGAATGACAGAATCTGGCAGAGAGAATAGGGAATCGATCCGAGTCCCTCTGCTCTTTCCCGCTCCCTGGGAGAGATGGGCGGGCAATCAGCCTCCCTTTACACTTATAACTTCTTGTGATTCTGTACCAATAACAACCAACGTTTTCTAAGTATTCGTCAGGAGCTAGATACTACGCTTTGTACTTGCCCTTCTCAATAACCTCATGAGGTAAATACTACCATCATCCTTATTTACAGATGAGGAAACTGAGGCTCAGAGATATTCTAGTCCTCACTCAAGGTCACCCTGCCAGTGAGAGGGCAGGCAAGGATTGGCAGCTGGCGAGTTTGACTCCAGAAACCACCTCCTCAGAGTTGAACCCCATCTAGGAATTGTGACAGGAGACAGGGAAAGAGAATCAGGGCGCCCAGTCTGAAGAGAGGAGCATCGTCCCAGTTACAACAGGAAGCTCTGGGCCCCCAGGACACTCAGTCCACATTCTGGGACTCCTTTCCTGAAAACAGAGAGCCTTGGTGCCCAAGGTTCCAGACACTTAGATCCGAGGTTGGGCCTCTGCTTGAAGGAAGGCCCCTTGGTTCACGGGGGGCAGCTGTCCTATTTGGATCCAAGACAAGGCCCAGGCAATGGGATTGTGCAAAGTCAGAAGGAAGGACTTCCCAATAAAGCGAGCAGCAGGAGAAACACAAAACAAAGATGCCTCTACATGTCCTCCTATGGGAATTTTCAAAGGAAAGGACTGTTTCCAGGGGCCCGTATAGGGGCGGGGGGAGGGGAGGGCCTGGAAGAGAGGCCCTCGCAGCCTTTTCTGCCTGGGTGGAGAACAGAACCCCCCACTGCACAATGATGGTGAGACCACAGTGCCCCGGCCTCCAGGGCCTCCTCTTCCCTGCCTGCACATCCCCCCTCTCACCCCCCGCCCTCGCTCCCCTCAAGCCTCCCGAGCCCCAGAACAGCTACTTAAGGGGCAGTGATGCAGCGCTGATTGTGCGGTCTTGTCTGCCAGCAGGACGGCCCCGGGAGCGGGATGTAGCAATGCAGCTTGTGTATCCTGCTAAGAGATGTTTAATAAATATGCAAATTACTGCCTCTACCTCCTCAGGCAGGTAGGGATGGGGAGAGGTTGAGTTAAGTATTAAATCTCGGCACGGTGCGGAGCACTCAGCACTGAAGCAGCGGCTGGGAGGATTCCCACCTGACTTCTCAGAGCCCCATTTAGAGGGCAGAAGCGAGCAGGAGAGGCAGGGACTCACAGTGGGGTCTGGAAAAGGAGTAGAAAGGGCTATGGCACTGAAGGAGGCTGAGGGGGAGGCTGGCAGATGGAAAGGCAATCTACTCAACCATGCAAACATTACCCTCCTGGCCAGCCGCCCTCCCATACCATGTGAACCATCTACTCATTCACTACCCCCACATCTACTTAACTCACCCTCCAAAGCAGTAATTATCCATCCAACTTTGTATCCAAACATCTATTCACCCTTTCACTGACCTGTTCGCTCTCCCATATCCAAACACCCAACCATCCATCAGGGTTCTATCCATTTGTCTGTCCATCTACTAATTCATTCATAGACCTACCCTCCATCTATCTACTCACTCAACTATTAAGCCATCATCCAACCACATGTCTATCACACAGCCTTTACCTTCTTACCTTTCCATTAATCATTCATTCACCCACCCATCCATCCATCCACCTATCCACCCATCCATCCATCCATCCATCCATCATCTATCCATCCATTCATCCACCTATCCATCCATTCAATAATTCATCCATCCATCCATCCATCCATCCACCCAGCCATCCATGTTCTATTTCTTATATACAAGAAACCCTATTTTAAGCACTGATAATGGGGGAGGAGGGGAAAAGGACCAGTTGCCTTCTCTGGTGGATTCTTTAGCATATTTATGGAGCTCAAACGTGCCAGATGGAATGTGATGGGACACACAATGCCTCGTGCTACATGTGGCTTAGGGGAAGACCTCAGCTAAGATTTTCCTTGTGGGAAAAATCAAGAAATTCTTCCTGGAAGAGGCCACAATCCACTGGAATGATGAACTGGTTACTTTTCTGCTCCCAGTCCAAAGTCAGCTCAGTGTACAGCACATATTCTCCCTGAGCCCTGGGCATGGAAAGATGAGTGTTCACAATCTCTGCCCCTCAGATGGCCCTGGTCTAGTAAGGGAGAGGCATATCCTACATAATAAAAGCCTAATATACAAATAGACCCAATGGCAGAACAACCGGTTGCTATAATGCACACTGACCACCAGGGGGCAGTCACTAAATGCAGGAGCTGCCCCCAGCCCACAGGCCACAGGGCTAGTCAAAGCAAGTGCACCAGTGCCCCTCCCCCAATCTCCCCACCAGTGACCCTGCAGAGGGAGGTGACCCAGGAAAAGGGGGGTGGGTCCAGCTGATGAGTTGGCCAGTTTCCCCTCCAACACCCCCCCGCATAGCCCCACTGGTCACCTCCAAGGTGGGTGCTATGGGAGCCTCCCATTGCCCCACTGATAGCCCCACAGATCATCCCTGATTATCAGCCAGGCCTAGGACCCTACCCGTGCACGAATTTCATGCACCAGGCCTCTAGTAGAAAAAAATAAACCATATGCAGTAATAAAGGACCACAAGGCACCAGGGCAGCAAAATGAAGTGTGTGTCCGGGTGCCTGGGGATGAGTGTGGGGAGCAGGCCAGTTCTCATTAAGCCTTGACCCACAGGGGACATACACACCTCACCTGGCTCTTAGGTCATGGCTTACAGGTATCTGTCTGCATTCTGCGATCCAGACCTGGCAAAGTCCTGCACTGAGAGCAAGGGCGGCAGAGTGAGGGAGAGGCCGTCTGTCCCTCCGAGGCACTGCCTCAGGTACTTTTGCTTTGCTCACTGACTTTGCAAGTCACTGTTCCCTGCCCAGAGGCTGAAAAAGGACTGGCTCAAGGGTCTGGCAGACTTCTGTTTCAGTTCAGGCTTTGCTCTGGAGCCTCTGTGTCCTCCTCCTCTAAAGGAGGGGGACATGGCACCTCCCTGGAGAGGGTGGGGCTGTGATTTATGGCCGCATGTGGGAAAGCACTCAGGGACACCGGCTGGCACGGAGCAGGCTCCCAGGCCGTGATGGCGAGTGCCTGGGCTCCAGGGAGCAGGGGCTGGGTGTATGTGGTCTCTGGACGGTCCACACCACTGTTCCCTCCGCCTGCCTCTACTGCGAACAGCAGCCCCTTCTGAGGGAGCCTCAGATCCCCACTCCTTCACCATTTGATTCACTAATTCACACAGCAAATGCCAGGATGGACAGTCCTGTCTGCCCAGTGACCAGTAGAATAGCCTCTTTCCCATCCGCTTATCAAGTGCAGGAGGCACTGAAATTTCCTACAAGTGCCCTCCTTCCCTGAAGCACGCCCCTTCCCCCTCATCCTTTGCAAGCTGGAGTGGAGTTATATGATTTTTTTTTTTTGCCTTCATCTGCTATAGACTGTGTCTCCCAAGGAACCATGGGTAATCTCAGATGCAAATGTCCTTTGCAAACCCAGCTGCCGGTTAAAATTAGGAGGAAGCCCCAGGCAGACGCAGTTTCGCAGTTTCGGGGCTGTAACTGGAATCTCCACAGAGCCTCGATTTGAACGTGCCAGGGACACCGGCAGCTTGCAGGATGCAGCGCCCAGCCAGCCCTGGACCTGAGGTTCTGCTTCCTGTGCGAGTGTGTTGTGGTAAAGCAAGTGCGGGCCACTTACCTGGAGGAACTGTAGCCGTTTTTCAGGCTTTTATTCCTACTCAGCGGTTCTCCACCAGGAGTGATTCTGTCCCCGTGGGGACATCTGGCAGTGTCTGGCGACATTTTGGTTGTCATAACTCCGTGGGTGCTGCTGGCAGCTGTGGGTAGATGCTGCGTGCTGCTAAACTTCCCGCGATGCATAGAGCGGCCCCCACAGCGTAATGTCAAGTGTGCCAAGGCTGAGGGACTCTGCCCAAATCTCTCTGAGCCCCCTCCCCCTGTCCCTCTCTGCTTGCCCCTGCTCCACCCCTCTAACACCCTGATATATGTCCTGAGATATGGATGCTTCCTGTAAAATACTGGGTGTTGTTTGTCATTGGAATGTTTTAATTTACATAAATAGTTTTGGGCTATAGATCTCATTCTGTTGCTTGTGTTTTGTTTTTTTTTCACTTAATGCTATGTTTTAAGATCCACCTGTGCTGCTGTGTATAAATCATGTTCTATGCCTCAGACCACTGCAGAAGTTTCCAGAGAGATAACTGCCCCCTTCATAGCGGACACTCAGGCTGCCCCCCGCTGGTACCTGTGCGAGTGGGATGGTAGGCTCACTGTGGGGTGATGGGGCAGGGGAGATGGGGACAATGGGCAGGCAGGGGTTTAAGTGGAAGTGAGAGAGGGTCAGAGGGATCAGGACCAGCCAGAGGACTGAGGATGAATTGGGGGGACAAGCCTGGAGGCCACCTCAGAGGCAGCAGCAGTGGGATCAGGAAGCAGAGCAGGCATCTCTCATGCCTGGACGTTCAGGAGCCAGGTCATACATGCCAGGCTTGGTGGATGAGGAGTGGAAACTGAGAAAAACTCCTGGCTCTGTGGTTTTCATGTTTATGTGGGTCCTCCTTCCCCCATGTCACCAGGGCTTAACCTCCTGCATTGGACTGGGAGCTCCCTGAGGTCAGGGGTCACCTCCTCCATCAGCCTGGAGCTCCCTGAGGTCCGAGCCCGCCTCCTCCATCAGCCTGGAGCTCCCTGAGGTCAGAGCCTCACTCCTC
>JAAGEH010000190.1:690759-718363 GCA_011751065.1 Lasiurus cinereus | reverse complement strand
CCCATCATATGAGACCCTGTCCCATCAGGTGAGACCCTGTCCCATCAGGTGAGACCCTGTCCCATCAGGTGAGACTGTCCCATCATATGAGACCCTATCTCATCAGATGGGATCAGGGTCAGTGCCTTGTTATAAAAAGGGGGAGGGAGAAACCTCCCCTCTGTGGAAACTTGGGGAGACCCAACCTAGGAAGGATGATCCATTCTAGCAGGTAACACACTGGACACTCAGATTCTCTTTTGTAGGGGTCTAGATGTTGGAGAGTCCCAGAGAAGATGGGTCATCCTAGGAATTAAGGGTATAATTGCTGAGCATTTGTTTCTGTTTTTCATGAGCCCGGTAGGAAGGCATGGCCACGCTGGCTCACACCCTCTCATCCTTACGGTAATGCCTGACCTCAGGTCACCAAAGCTAGGGCGGATAGGACTCAGCCTTGGAGCCTTAGAAATCCAAGCGATGCTGCCCCGTGGAGTGCCAGGCACTGTGCGTGATGCCAGCTCCCAACCTCCCAGGAGCTTCTGCCTGGCGGCAGACTTGTTCACCCCATGTCACCCATAAACTAGTGCTAAAACCAAAGCTGGTACCAAGGGAAGAAGTAGAGGGCTGGGCCGCTGAGGAGTCAGAGAACTCTGGGAAGGCGATGTTGGAACTGGGTCTGCCAGAGGAAGAAGAACATCAGGGGAGAGGCACCGAGGGGCGAGAGACCGTGGTGTGTTCCAGGGGCCACGTGAGGGAGGGAGCTCAGAGCCTGGAGAGGAGCAGAACATAGTGAGACCAAAGAGCGAGACAAGGGTACCTCAGGGCCTCCTCGCTGAGGAAGGCGGGGGGACTGCAGCCCCCAGGAGGCAGATATTAGCACAAGATCAGGCTAGAACCATAAAGGAGCCAGATAAAAGGAGGGCCTTGGAGGTTCTGCTTTATTCCTAATGGCAACGGAGAGCTTTGAGTGTTATGACAAGGGTAGCCATATTGCTATCATCATACGCTTGTGGGCGTCGCCTTCCCATGAGCTCAGACAACACTCCATGCTGGATACGGCATGCTAGAAGCTTGGTCTCGGGAACTTCTAGGGGGGCGACCCCTGGAGCGCCCACAGGTGAGTGTCTCCTGCAGACACCCCCTGAAATAAATTCCCGCTCCTCCCCTCCCATGGCCTGGGGCCAGACACCAGGAGACAAGAGTGATGGAGCCCCACCTCCTCCACCGTGGAGGGGAGACTCAGAAAGCACGGAGCAGCGGCTGCAGAAGTGAGGGGAACAGAGAGGCCTCAGCATCGAGGGGCTCTGGGACCGCAGAGCAGCAGCCTGGGAGGTTTTATGGAAGTTTCTTCAAGGAAACGGAATATCCGCCGGCACTTGCCAAGGCCTTTTCTCCTGTAACAAGCTTCTTCATCCAGCCAAACAAAGGCAGCATCGCACACAGAGGAGGGCGGGGAGCTGTCAGATGCTGTTCTGGGAGAAATGAAAGAGGCTTGTGCAGAAGCTGAAGCACATAAAAGCTGAAGGTCAAGACACAGGCCCTCCTTCCGGCTGCTGTCAGCATACAGGGCATTGGAGATGGCTCCTGCACCAAACGGGACCCTTCTCGGGGCTGCGGGAGTGGAATTGGACTGCCGCCCCCGTTGAGCCTCAGTAATCCACCCGGCCAGCCCCGTGGTCTCTGCAGCTCAGGGTCCTTTCTCTGAGGAATCATTTGAGGGTGTTCCCCTCCTAAAGGAGGGTCTTCCCAGCAGAGGTGGCAGGCAAAGAACAACATGAGCCCCCTTGAGGCCCAGCATAGGGTCAGCCCACCCAATCCTGAGACCCAAGAGTGAGACCCAACTGATCCTTGCCATCCTCACACTTTCCTACAATCCCAGCTCTCCCTCTGTGCCCAGGATCCTCCAGAGAGCCATGTCTCTGGCTCAGAGAGCTGATACAAGGAGGACTCATCCTGTAATTGGGACAATAAAGGTGACAACCACGAACCTCTATGGAGTGTTGGACCCTGAATGAACTCCGCACGCCCTGTGCTATTGTCCCTCCCGGCAGACTGCATCAAAGCTTTGAGGAGTGATGATTCTCCCCCCACCTGACAGGTGAGGGGATGGAGCTGCGAGTGATTGAATGACTTGCCCAAGAGGACACTACGGGAAGAAGTTGAGCCAGGACCCCGACTCAGCTGCAACCTGTTTCAAGTCTCTGATTACTTCCATCTCATCTCCATGCACTTGGCGCCGTGGCTTTGTTGCTTGATTCTAATACGAGGGAGCAAGCCCAAGGGCAAGCCTGAGCCGGCTTGCTGGAGAGAGCTCATAAAAAGGACCCCCGCACCCCCACTCTCGACCTATGAACCAAGAGGTCACAGCTCGGTTCTGGGGTTTGCAGGCTCTATCCCTAGTGGGGATGGTGTGCACGAGGCAGCCCATCAATGATTCTCTCTCATCATTGCTGTTTCTACTTCTCCTTCCCTCTCTGAAATCAATAATTTATATACATATATATCTATATATATATTTTTTTCAAAGGCCCCCTCGCTCTAGCTGCTTTTCTGATTCTCTCAGTCTGGCCAGGGGAGTGGGTGTGTCCTCTACTGCCATTTAATTTAAAAATTTGTTTGAAACGCCTCCTTCTACCACTTCTCCGAGCTGGTAATGAACTCATGAATCAGCAAGAACTGAGTGTAAATTTTGGAGCCTCCTCTTCCTAATGCGAACTTGGGCAGGTCGCTTAACCTCTCTGCGAGACGGAGAGAATGATGGCGTCTACTTCAGAGGGCGGCGTGGAGATCCCACAGGGGAACTTGTGTAGCGTGCTTAGCACGGTGGCTGGCACAGGATGTGTGCACAGTAAATGTTAGCTGTTATTAATAGAAGGATGGCAACGATGACAATGAGAGTTGCTCTGGTGAGCTATTGCTCCATACCAAACAACCACAAAACCTCAGCGGCGTAGGACGACGGCATTTAATTAGGTCATTAATTAGTTGGCTGATGTGGGCTGGGCTCAGCCCGGGCTGCTCTGCTCCACGTGGTCCCATTCTCTTCCCGGGCCCAGGGCAAGAAAGAGCAGGAACTGAATTACAGGCGTGCATTGCAAGTCTCTGCTTGAGTCACATCTGCTAGCCCCCTGTTGGCCAAAGCAAGACACAGGCCTGAGCCCCATCTCAAGAGATGGAGAAGTATACCCAGGCTTCAATAGGAGGGCATTGCCCAGGCTCATGCCCAAGAGCGTGGTTGTATAATCCTCTGACTGGCCATGGAGTGAAGAGGAGACTGGTAACCCAACCTTCTACAGTGAACAAAAGCAAGGGACATTCACAAAACTACTGCTGGGTGTATGAATCAGGGTTCGCCACTTCGGCAAGCAGCTGGGAATTATCAAATAATTAGCCATACTATAAGATAGCCATATCCCGTACTTGGAGAAAATCTCCCAGACAGAGGATGAAGGTACACGTATCAGAATATGTAGAGCAGTGTTGTGTACCACAACGAAAACCTAGGCACCTTCCAAATGTCCGCCAACAACAGAATAGATAAGGAAATCACAATGCAGGCATACAGTGGCATACTATACAACAAGAAGAATACTAAACAACAAGGAAATCTAGCTACAGGCAGCACCATGGATGGCTCTTAGAAACAAAATGTGAATAAAAAGACACAAAACGGTACTTCCGTGACTTTATTTCCATGGAGTTCACACACAGGCAGAACTGAACTCTATTGTTTGGGGATGGATACACAGCTAATAAAACCACTTTAAAAGCTTGGATGGTGATTACAGCTGGGTGAGGGGCAAAGATAATCTGGAGTGAGTGGGGGGCCATATGGGGTCTTCAGGAGGTGGCAAAGTTCCGGCTCCTGGCCTGGAAGGAGGTCCATGGGACTCGAGTTAGAGTTGATTAAACTAGGCATTTCTGCTGCATGCACTTCCGTGTATAAAATACATCACCATCAACATACGTTTTTGGAAGAGCTTCTTCATCTCTCCATCTAGTCCCAGAGGAGGAAAAAATCAGGACCAGAGAGGAACAGGTTTTGGCTCAAGATAAGGAAGGATTTCCAGTAATCAGAAATGCTCAAAGATGGAGTGCCCTTTTTGGGGAGGTAAATTCCTTTTTTATTTAATTAAAGGACTCCCGGGCACACTGATGGGAACCTTGGCAAAGACCGCAGAGGACAAGTCGATGTGAGGGAGATGGGGGCTGCGGAAGCTTGAGGTTAACCGTCTGGTCTGAGAGTCCGGGGCATCGTGGACGATGGGGCGATTGCATTCAGCGGGATTTGAGGTTGGCATCCATTAATTAGCTAAGTGACCTTGAGCAAGTGACTTGACCCCGCTGAGCTTCCGTTTCCTCGATTGAAAAGGAGGTTGCTTATAAATCACCTAGTACGGAGCCCGGCACTTAATAAGCCTTTGATAAATGATGGCCATTATTATTAATAAAAAAAAATAGCTTCTTCCAAATTTGGATGCTGAGATGTTCTGCATCCGTGAATCTGTGTTGTGTTAGTCAGGTTCTTATTGCGATAAAGATGCATACCAACCCCAAATTACAAAAAGCAACAGGTGCTTAATGTGTGCTCATGGGTCTGCGGGCCAGTGACTACTCAGCAAGGCAGGGTTCAGGTCTGCTCCACATATACCTCATCCCAAGGCCGGGCAACTTGGGGCGTGCCCTGCTCCTGCTGGGGGCCAGAGAGTTTGCAAATGACACTTAGAAGCACGCAATGCCTGTTAAAGCCTCAGCTCATGCTCGCCTCGCCATCGCTTCCTCCCATGTCCCATTGGCTCAAGCAGGTCACACAGCCACACCCAAAGTGCAGGGATCAACGCTGCAGGGATGTCCCCGGTACCACTCTACTGTGAAGTCACATGGCAGAGGGGAACGCAGGTCAGTGGCGAATCAGGAGCAGCAATCCTCTCTACTGCATGCGCGCCTGCCTGCGGAATATTTAAAAGCGACTCCGCTCGATCTAAAAAAGAATATTTCAAAAACGCTTCTTCAAGAACCATGACGCTATCAAATGTAAGGTTCAAAAACCCCGGCCTAATAGTGAACAGAGAAAATGTGATTTTCCCATTTTATTGGCTTAGATAATAAAATCATTACATAGCTGATTAGTTTTATTGCTCCAGGATATGTCATTGAGGAGGTACATTCGGAGCTCTGGGGGCTGGCTTCCTAATTCCGGTTCTCACCTGTTGGCCCAAAGACCCCTGAGGCTCACCTCTTCCTGCTTAACAATTGGTTTCGCCTTATTTATTTTTAATTCTCGGACTCCTTGGCAAGTTGAGCTCTCTGTTTAAGAGCCCATTCCGTCTCCTTGTCAATCAGAGGTGTTTGGAGAGGAGGTCGACGGAGTCTGGGCTCTGAGGGCGAGGAGCCAGGTGGAACGAACAGATGACGGTCCTCTCTCCTCCCAGGAATGCCAAGCAGCTCAGGCAGGTGCGCGCAGAGGGACCCCCTCCCTCTCCGCATCTCCTCCAGGGCACCAGCTCCCGCCCAGAGGAGAGTGGTCACCTGCGTCCCTCCTGCGGCTGTGTCTCACCCCTGGACCACTTCAGGATGCGCCTGGGAGCGGAGCAGAGTAGGTGGGCTCGTCTCTTTCCTGGGGGCCGGGTCTCAGGATAGCGAGGCCTGGCCTGTGGGTGGAGCAGGGAAGAGGGATGAGAGGGCATGCAGCCTGGCATGGATCAAAGGCTGCCCCAGCCAAGGGGGGAAGGAAGCTGGAATAGAATTGATGGGGCGTGGATCAGTCCGTGGGAGTTAGAGGTCACGTTGCCTCCCTGTGCCTTGTCCCCAAATAGGGCTGGCTTCTGGGACCCTGCAGGTTCCTTTCCGAGAAGCACACAGTGACCGGCATATGGAACTCAGGTGCTATCTCGGATGCCTACCCTCTCAATACTGCTCAACCTTGGGCCAGTTACTGAAATGCTCCGCACCTCAGTTTCCCCAGCAGGAAAATACCCGTGCCGCCTCTCCGGGTTGTTGCAAGGAGGAAATAAGTTAGCTGGTCTGGAGCCGCTGGATCGGTCCCTGGCACCATCCCTGGCACCTCCATCAGCGTCATCTCCTGCGATTATCATTCCAGCTTAAGATGCTAAACCACTTGGCTCCTCTTTAAAACGTGATTGATGCTTGAAAGCTGGGAGGGCCATTAGGTTGACTACGTGAGTGTATAATATATGGAGCGGGGGAAGCAGTAAAAGCACCGCCTCTGCCGAGGTGCGAGCGACGTGGCGACTGGCGAGGATCCAGGCGTGAACTTCGCCCATGATTAAAGGCCTGGGCGCGTCGAGGCGAAGAGGGTGTTATTGACTAGAGCTGGTGGAGAGGTCGCAGCTCTCCCCGCATGGCACAGTGAGAAACTGGGGGCGAGGCCTCAGCTGAGCACCCAGATGGGTCCAGTGGGGCTCAGAGAACTGGTCGAATCTCCCCCACAGCGGCAGGAGCGGTGCATCATTATCTGGCCTGTAAGACTGAAGCCCAGCTGTGAGATTTTTGTCTCCCAAAGCTTACTTGATGCCTCGCGCCTCCCTAGATAAGACATAAAGGTAATCCTCGGGCTCCCGGAAACCTGCGTTCTGGGGGAAATGCAGTGAGAGACTTCAGGAAGATTCCAGGAAGGTTAAAAAAACAACGCAGTTTGTCTTGTGTGGCCTTAAAACGCTCAAGCCTCAGTTTCCTACCTCCTAATGAGAGGATGGGATGAGAGCATACCTCATCACTACCGCGGAACAGGTGGACAGCACGCCAGGCCCTGACTCTGAAGCCACGGTGCTTAGACCTCTATGACCTAGAAAGTAATTGAAAAAGCAAAATTCAATCAATAGATCGCCTTCTGTCTCTATGATCCCCGACAGCCCATCTGATTTTTATTTCCTGGACTGAACAGGGACTAGGACTCGCGGATCGATATGACCACCAGCAGAACAAAGCAACGCGAGGACCGTGGGAGGTGGAGAGCCATCTCCGTACCTCGGAGGTTCGGGGACAGTTCCCATCTGGCCAGGGGAATTGTCTCTGAGGGGCTGTGGCTCTGGGCAGCTGTGGGCTGAGGCTGTGGCCCCAAAGCAGGGCCCTGTGTTGGTCCGGGAGGACTGGGGAATGGGGCAGTGACCATGACCCTCAACCTCAATAGCTTCCGTCTCCGTTGCTGCGGCAGAGGCAAGCGCTCCATCCCAGAGCTGACACCATCCCTTCCCCTGGGAACTCAGTGGCCCCCACAGCCACACAAATGCAAGCCTGCACGAATCCATAAGGTGAGGACAGATGCATCTAGGGAGCAGTGACAATGACCTCCACGACCCCTTCTGGGCCCCCACACCTCCTACCCCAGCCCAGCTGCTTGCTCTGTGCTGAGCGCATCACCTTCCTCTCCACCTTGAGTCACATCCTTGGGGTGTGTGTGTGTGTGTGTGTGTGTGTGTGAGAGAGAGAGAGAGAGAGAGAGAGAGAGAGAGAGAGAGAGAAAGAGAGAAGAGAGAGAATGCAATCCTCAGCTCTTCCCTCAAGAAACAAATGACTCCCTGACACGCGCAGCCCATTACTGAGGTAATTCGGCCTCTGTAGTCTTTCTCATTACATGCAAACCAATGTTATTATTATTGTTTATCATTTACATGACACGGCAAGTGCGAGATGTCCTCGTTCCTGCTTAAGATCAATCCTGCCACCACTCACCTCCTGCATCCTCGCCTTCGTCCTGGCCCTCCCCCCGCCTCACGCCCTGCTGCCCCAACTCCTGGGGTCCTCCCTCCACCCTGATCCTTCTACCTGCCCTCCACACCCCCATCTTCAGAGCAGCCTCCATCCTTGGGAAACCTCTCCTGCCTGAACCTGGCAGGTTCACAGCCGAGACAGAAAGCGGGGGAGGGAGCTTCTGTGTGCTCACCAGCTGCCTGCACGGTGCCTGTGACATGCCTGTGTGACTATCCTCCGATGACATGGACATTTCCATGCACCCAGTGCGGGTGAGGACACAAAGATGGGGTGACCTACCCCACACCCTACAGCTCATGGGTCTCACTTGGTGGAGGAGAAAGCTCAGGAACAATGTCAGTGTCGGGATCTTAGAGATGAGTGAACTTGAAGACAGGGGCCGTGTTTGGGGACAGATGCTGCCCATCCCCATCAGTATGGACCCGAGAAGGACTCTACCTGCCCACACCTCCGTTTCCTGCGCTGGGGAGGGCCTGGCACACCTGCCCTGCCAGCCTGGACTGGTGAGAACTTGGAGCTCATTTAAATGACAATGTGAAGCAGCTCTGCTTTGAGTCCCTCCCAGGAAGGGTTTGGGCACCTGCCCCTTTGAAACAGCGCAGACTCCGCGTGCATTAGTGCCAGTGGCCAGGTGTCCCTAAAAAGCCAGCGACTCCATTTGTGGAAGGTCATGGGCAAGTCGATCAATGACCTCATCATGAGGCTGCCCTGGATCCACGGAATGCCATCACTCACAGCTTCATTCATGCATCCAACAAAGAGTAATCAAATGCCCACTCCATGCCAGTCTGCTGGAAGCATGGGGAACCGAGGCCGCCTTCCTGGAGCTCATGACAGAGCCAGGGAGATGGATGAGAAGCAGACAGGACAACGTCAAGCAGAAGGGAGGATCATGAGGACCACAGGCTGGTGTGATGGGACATAGCCGCCCTTTTTGCTGATCTTTATTAACTGTGTGTTCATTACCTGTGCTCCGAGAAGCCCTGCCCTCCCCGCCTGCCGTGGCCAAGACTTCACCGGAAACTCGTCCTCCAGAAAGACACCCACCGGTGGTCTCTGCTGGACAGCATCCCTCCCACCTCGAACTCTGTCCCTCCCTTTGGATTTGGGAGCTGCCCTTTTCAGTCCTCAAAGCAACCTGATGAGCAGGCACAGTCCCCTTCCTACTGATGAGGTAGCTGGGACTCAGAGGGGTGATTTGAACCCTCACCTGTCTCCTTCCGAAGCCGGCGCTCTCTCCACCTGCCATGTGCCTCTCAGCTCTCCCCTGTCTGTGCCTCAGTTACTTGTGCCTCCTGCCTCCCTCTCTCATTCAGGGGGAGTCTGAGTCTGATGGTCTCTGAGTGTCTCCGAGACTGTGAGCTCCCCAGGGCAGGCCAGAGTCTCTTATTCACCACCGCACCCTCCTAACAGGGAGAAGTGCCGGCATACAGTAGATGCTGGATTAACATGAATGTGAGAGAGTGAATGAATGTGAGTGAATGAATGTGGGAGAAACGAAGGGAGAGAAGGCGAGAAGACCCCCTCCCCACACACACACACATACAAGGAGCCCAAAGCAAAGCCCCACAACAGCAGATAGCAATGCATCCATCCTGCTTTCTCCTGCATTCCTCCAGGGAGCCCATTCTCCAAGACATCCCAGCAGGTGGCTCTGGCTTGGGTCTGTCCCTGTGGTCACCCTCTTCCTGTCTACTTGGAATCTGGCTCCCTTTCCCCAAGATCTGAACTGTCCCTGGCCATCAATTAAGACTGTTTGGAGCTTGTTAAAAGCCCAGAAAGGTCGTGCTAATGAGAAGGTAGCCTGACAGGCAGCATGCACTGGGAGGGAGCACTGTGCAGGAGTCCCAGGAGAGGTCCTCACCCACCTCTGCGCTCCCCGCTGATGCCCCAAACTGGGTCTATTTTCTTCCTTTTCTAAACGGCTGATGTCTGGCTCCCCAGAGGAGACCCTGTGCAGGGCTCTGGACTGAATGTTTGTGCAACTCACACCCTAGGATCTCAGACTTCTAGCCTCCGGAACTGTGAGAAGTAAATGTCTGTGGTTGAAGCCATCAGTCTGTGACACTCAGGGAGGAAATGGGTAACACCAGGTCCCAACCTATAGCCCTTGATTGACCTTTATCCACTGATTTCAACTGTATATCAGAGTGTGTGCCAGACCATGGGTTCTACCAATAAGATGTGGTCCCTTTCCTTAAAGAGGGACTGGTCTAGTCAGGAGACAGATACATGGTCAAGGGTTATAAGGCATTGGGCCACAATCACGGACTAAAACGGAGCTATGAGAGTGTTGGGAGGCCATCATGGGCCTGCTCAGCCCATGGAGCGATCAGAGAAGTCTTCTCAGATGAAGTGACTTTGGAGCTGGAACCTGATGGTTGAGTAGTTTGGGAACCTGTCCTGACCCTTGATAGTAACCTCTGCCTCCTATGCTGGTGTCTTTCCTATGTGCCATGTGACCTCTTCTTGCACAGATGGATGTTGTCCTCTCTGTGGATAATCTTACCAGGGAAGAACCCCTTCTTTGGATCCTCCCCAGATGACCAGGCCAGGGGCCACCATGATGAAGTCTAGGAGCGTTGAAAATTCTTTCTTCTTTGGGTGATGGACACTGGCTAAAGACCAGTGGAGAAGATGTGAGCTGAACCGTGGTTCAGAAGCATGTTTTTCCCAAGAACAGCTCTATTGTTAGCCTGCCACAAAGAGGTTTTAACAAGCGCTGTCCAAGGACGCAGACAAGTGGTGTTGGCTGCTGTCTGCACTTCCAGTCTGGGGGATGGGCCTAGTGGAGATTTGGGCGTCATCGCCACTCAACACCATCAGCACCACTGTCACCAGGGCTGTCGCTCTCTCTCACTCTTGGCATTCCCAGCTCCATCCCCACCTTAATTCCATCACCACCTTAATTCCATCACCACATTGTTATCATGATTCTACATCATTGTCAACACCTTCATCTTCTCTTTGGTTGTCATGATACAGCCATTGTAGCAACTCATCCCCAATCACTGAAAACTCTTCACCATGATTCATAGCAATCACCCCATCACCACTTCTTTATCCCATCTGTCTTTGCCCTCGGATCCTCCATGCCAACCTCATGCCAAACCTTCAGGTCTATTCCCTTTTCCTCTCTGCCTTGACTCTGGGGTGATCCTCTGTCACTCATGGGACACAGGGACCCAACCACGGCCCTCAGAGGAATTGGGCAAGTTGAGTACAACCATGGGGTGATGCTCTCTCTGCTACCCAGGATATCATTCCTGAGATGCCTTGACTTTTGCCCGCTCCCTCAGCAAATGGAGGAATGGGGTCCTGGGGACGCAGATGACCCTCCCATGTCCCCCCATCACCTCGGCCCTGACTCCATTGTTCTCCATGCTTCTCTCTGCTTCCAGACTGCCAACCTCTCAAGGGCAGGTCTGTGTCTTTTTCATCTGCTGCCCCAGCATGGATCTCAGAGCCTGGAGCCCAGAGTCATCAGGGGGTGTCTGTTGATGGGGAAGGCTGAGACAGGAGAGAGCATTTGCTCATCAGACCCCCGCCGATCCCCCTGGCACCGAGCTTCCTTCCAGGAGGAACATCTTGCCTGGCAGAGCTCCCGCTCCGTGAGGCCCGCCTGGCCTCCAGCTTCGCCATGCCTGGCTGCGGGAGGGCCTCGTGTCGGCTGGAAAATGAGGTCACTCAGGAGCCTGCCACGGCCTCGCGCACATTCCTTGTTCAATGAGATGTTGTTTTCAAATGTGTTCCCGGGGAGTTGGTGCGGTGGTTTTTTCCTTTATCCTCTCTTTCTGCCTGGCCCCTGGGCATGGTTGCAGCTGCTATGGCAGCGGGCTAGAAGCAAGGTTCCAGGTGGGTAAGCAAGCCTTCCACGGATGCGCCAGCTTCCCCGGGCTCGCCAGCTCTGCCAATGACCTGGCCAACTGTTACCGCCACTGCCCTACACTGTCTTGTCACTGGGGCCACCGAGCAGGGTCGGGCCCTCTCCTCTGGGGCCCAGGGACCGTGGCTGTTGCACAGGGTAGTTCTCCCAAGCTCTGCTCTCAGCCTCACCTGCACCTGTGCCCCAGCCGTTCCCGCCCCTGGGGGCATCATTCCACCGGGAGACCCCACAGGATTCGCTCTGTGTTCCTACCATCTGCCATGGGGAACTGTGACCACCTTCTCAGCGCCCGGGGCAGGTAAGATATCTGGTGCACGGTGCCTTTAATTAATACACGCTGAGCACCTGCCGAGTGTCAGACCCTGGAGATGTGACGGCTGACAAGACAGACGTGGCCACTGTCCTCGAGGAGCTCCTGTCTAATTGGAGGGAAAGCGCTGGAAGAGGCACTTGAGTTATAACAGAACTGCGAGTGATGCCTACAGCTGTAGAGCGGACAAAGAGCGTGCGGACAGAGAGCGTGAGGGGGGGAGGTGAGGGACCTCCTGAAGGGAGAGTCTGGGAGCCGCCTCCCAGGCTCGGACATTTGAGGTGCAGTGTGAAGGATGAGGGGACGCTCATCATGGGAACCTGGCAGTGGGGACATCTTGTCCGGCAGCATGAGGCCCGCGGTGCAGCGGGTGGAGGAGGAGGGATCCTGGGAGATGAGGTGGGGGGCGGGGCAGGGTCAGATCATGCCCAGGAAGGACTGTGCAATGGGGAGACTGGGGTCCTGGGGACGCAGATGGGCAGGACTGCATAGGCAGAGGTCAAAGAGTGCCCTGTTTTATCCTCAGTGCTCCGAACAGGCACTCGGGGAACATCTGCTGGATAAACGAGGATGAGGCTTTGTTGGCTATTTGTCCCTTTCCACTTATTCCGTGTTGGCTGTTCTGCTCTAGTAGAATGTGCTTTTTGATGCCAGGCCTGTCTATTCGTCAGAGCCTCTGAGATCTGGTACCTCTAAGTACAAGAAACACGGATTGGTGGATGATGTGTTATGGGGCCTTCAGCCAGCATAGTACAGAGATCTATCTGTAATTAGCTCTCTGTCTCTCTCTCTCTCTTCTTTGCCCTCTTCCTCTCCCTTTTTCTTTTCCCTTCCTCCCTCTGTTTCCCCAAATCTGAACATTGGGGCTGGTCCCTTGTGATTCCCCCGTCCCTGGAGGCTAGCAGCTCAGCTGCTCCTGCGAAGTCGGTCAGAGACAGACCCTTCTTTGCACAAACCGTGGGTACAGTCACAGCTGCAGCTGGAATCTGATGAGAGGAGGAGCTTGCAGCGGCAGGTCCAGGGCTTGGGCAACAGCCTGGCTTCAGATCCCGCTCCCCCGGCTAGCTGTGTGACTGCCGGAAAGCCGCTCAGCCTCGCTGAGCCTGGCAAGTGGGCATCTCAGGAGCTCAGCAGATGGGCAAACGCAAACGCTCCATCAATGGCATTAGCTTCTAATTACCATGGGGGCCGGTCACTCTCCTGCCAACCCTGCAAGGTCGATACTGTTGTCTGCACTTTCTAAATGTAAAAATAGCGGCCAAGAGATGAAGCCTCCTGCCCCAGGAGCTCAGAGACAGAAATGGGCTCCCTGGTCTAGGGATCTGGTACCTCTGAGTACAGAGCTCTGTCCTACGGTCTCTGACTCCGAGGCCCGCACCCTTCCCACAGGCCCCGGCTCCCCCTACAGGACGAAGGCGGTTGTCTCCGGGGATGCGAACTCCGGTTCCCAGATGCCACTCATTCAGGAGTCCCCGAAGACGACCCACTCCGGCTGGACTCCCAGAGGGCCACCTCTCCTTGGATCGTTCCCCAACCTAGTCCATGAGAAGGCTCAGAGGGGCCAGGCAACAGCTGGAGGAGCCGTCCGCTGACAATAGCAACATATTTTTACCAAACTGCCGACTCCTAGCATCTCCCATTAAGAAGCAATTCTCGCAAGGCCGACGTGCTAACAAGATGCGTCTGAACTCCCTTCCGCAGCCTTTGCCGCAGCCGATGGGGAGGCCCGAAGTTAATGTGGGGGGAGTGGTGTTCTTAATTAGAGCGAGGGAGGAGGCACCCGGGGAAGGGCTTCTCCATCCTCTGTGGATCTTTAATGAACCTTTTAACATGCTTTAAAAAATAAATGAAGAGAAAAATTTTTAAAAGCTCTTTTTAAAGATTTTGGCAGGTTTGATTAGTGGTTTTGAAAGCCCTAAACAGCCACTTAATTGCGGAGCCCCCTTGACAGCTGGCAAGGAGAAGGTAGGAGAGCAGCGGCCTGCACTGGCCTTTTCTCTCCTGTGAACCTTCTCCAAGGTGGCTCGTTGGCCCTGGATTCACTGACCCCCCATCTGCTGCCCACGGTGCCCTGCAGATGCAGCCGCGCCAAGCAGGCAGATGGACATGAAGAACTTTCAGGTTCTGGATGCTGCAGGATGCCAAGAGCCATCTCCAGAAAGGCAGTCCGAGTGGGTACCATGAGGTGGGTGTGGAGCAGGGCTGGGGACCCAAGGGGAGCTTTTGTGCACAGGGAAGTCCTCTGTGGAGTGCTCTGGCTGCTGGACCTTCAATGCAGGACCCTGACATTGGGGGTGACTCATGGTGTCACTGTGAGAGCATGGGCTCGGGGGCCAGGCTGTTCTGAGTTTGAATCCTGAATCTGCCCCCTTTCCGTTGTGTGACTTTTGCAAATGAGGGACTTGTGTGAACCTCAGCTTCAACATCTATAAACGGGACAATTATACCTACTTCACAGGGTTGTTAGAAGTAAATAGTTGGATGCATATGAAGTGTTTGGCACCTGGGAAGTACTCTAAGGAAGTAAATTTATCACATTCTCAGATGTCACTGGAGTATCAGGAGCCATATAAAAAGTCATCCAGCCAAAACCGGTTTGGCTCAGTGGATAGAGCATCGGCCTGCGGACTGAAAGGTCCCAGGTTCAATTTCGGTCAAGGGCATGTACCTTGGTTGCGGGCACATCTCCAGTAGGGGCGTACAGGAAGCAGCTGATCGATGTCTCTCTCTCATGGATGTTTCTAACTCTCTATCCCTCTCCCTTCCTCTCTGTAAAAAATCAATAAAATATATTTAAAAAAAGTCATCCATACAAGAAAGGAATGGGAAAGCAATGATTAAGAATGTGTGACAAACACAAGGGTTTTAGGAAATAGTAGGTTGTAAATCTCCAATAATATATAGACATGGGAGGTTGGATATGTTACTAGAGGTAGAGTGTGTAGAATGTGGGAGGTGATCATCTTACTGTACTATATCCACTACTCCCATGCCTATTCAAGGGGCACCATACTTGGAGCAAGATAATGGCCTAGGGCAGTGGTCAGCAAACTGTGATTTGCCACTCTGTTGACTATTGAGTTTGCCAACCATTGTCATATACTACCCTTTGTCTTTGCACACAATATGCCACAATTGCCTAATCCTCACAGCTTCCAACTACACAGTAACATTTAGTCTAGTCCAGTGATCGGCAAACTCATTGGTCAACAGAGCGACAAACCGCGGCTCACAAGCCGCATATGGCTTGTGAGCAGCATCTGGCTCTTGATCCACGGTTTGCCGACTACTGGCCTAGGAGATTAGATCTAGAGAGATCCTGGGGAGAGGGACTCCCAGTCTTACCATGGGGGAGGTAGTTGAAAGAATGAGTGCTATGCAGCCTGAGCAGGTAATACATACTTGGTTGTCTCAAATGTCTGGCCTGGAGCCCCTTGAAAATGACAAGTGAGTGATCCGAACCCAAGGATAGAAATCCCCCAAACTGAGTTTTGGTTATATCTATATATATATAGAAGGAGAATTTTCTTTCAAGTTAGAGCCAACTGGTTGCCCATTTAGGCAACATGGGCCAGGAACTGTCCGTGGTCCTGGAATTACAGAAACAAAGAAGTCTTCACCCTAAAGGAGCTCCACTTCTCCTGGGCACAGGTTGTCCTGGAGGTGGCCAGTCCCTGATCATACAGACTGGACAACCTCTAGGAGAGGCTCTGGAGGAAAGGAGCAGCAGGTGAAGGTTGGACTGAGTGACCTTGACCTCTGTGATTTCAGTTGAGCATTGCCAAGATCAGGCCCTAAAGGCAACCATCTTGCTGATGAACGTTTTCCCTGGCCTGGGATTAAGGCTAAATGACAGGCCAGCTCTGGATTCGGGGGTCATGAATGCAGTGCTAGTGGGGTTTGGGCGGGAGCAGTGCCATTCACAGTGTAAATATAAATAAATATCCATCTAGGATTTGCCTGCCAGAATACAGACCCTATACTCCTGGTAACAGTGCCCTGATTTCAGGAGGCAGGAGAGATTGAATCCTTCTCCTCTCTCAGTCTAAATGGTTTGAATGATGTTGTCTTCCTTTTTGCTCCAGGGGTAGGCATGTGACCTAGGCCTGTCCAATCCGGGCATTTCCTGCTTCTGGCCACAATGATTGGTTCAGGAATGGGCATGTGAGCCACATTGGGCCAATGGAAGCCCTTGGGAGTCAATGCTGGATGTTAGCAGGGAGCAGTGAAAAAGAGGAAGGCTTTCTCACCAAGAGAGTAGACTGGAAGTGTGGAGCTATCTTGGCACCATGAGGAGGGTGGCTGAGAATACAGTCAACCTACAGGGAAGCAGAGCCAAATGAAGGTGAGAGAAAAAGGCCCATATTTTGCTATTGGAATGTATTATATCTTATATGAATAAAATATTTCCATTTTATGTTATCCTGATGATACTTTTAGAGCCACCTGGATACAAGCAGACCTGAAGTTCTCCCCACACATACATGTTCTGTGGCCTAAAACATCATCTGTGGTGGTGGTTTGTGAGCCTGTTTGAGTGAATTTTTTCCTGTCACTTGTTCCCCCAAAAGTTCTCTCTGATCCAGGGGGCTCTGCTAGGTATCATATGGCTGTTCCCTCTCTGGCCAACCTTAAAAGACCTCATGGGAATGAGCCATTCCAAAAGGAACAAGACGGGCTTATTTCACTTAGCACAATGCTCTCCAGGTCCATCCACGCTGTTGCAAATGGTACGAGTTCTTTCTTTGTTAGAGCAGCATAGTATTCCATTGTGTAGCTGTACCATGGCTTTTTAATCCATGTATCTGCTGATGAGCACTTAGTCTGTTTCCAAATCTGATTAACAAATATAGACCCAGAGACATAGAAACATCTAACAGACCACAGAGGGACTGCAGTGGAGGGGAGGAGGACCAACCAATAAACTCATTTGCATATATGCATAACCCATAGACACCCGCAATAGGGTGGTGATGGCCTGGGTGGGAAGGGTGTGGGAGAGGGCAATGTGGGGGAAAAAGGAACTATGTAATATTTTCGACAATGAAGATTTATATTTTTTTAAAAAGAGTCACCTTCTGCTCATCAGAAAAAACAACAAAATAAACCTAAGCAAAACACAAGAAGTGTATTATTGAAGACTTTAAAGGGAGAATAAAGAACAGCAAGCCAATAAAACAATTTAAAAGGGAAAAGAGGGGGTCAGTGAGCATCTCGGGGAGACCCCCAAGGACAAGTGTGGAACTCTTGCCTACATCCTTGCTCCTGAGGAAATTTGAAACTGGGCAGGGGTTCTTTGATCTCTCCAGCATAGTTCTAGATTCAGGAAGCAGATTAAAATGCAGCCACACGTCTGGCATCACCCCGGTGTGTGGTTATTTTGGGGGTGAAGTTTTGTACCCTTTTCCCACCTCGGGCCACGGCACTGGGCACCATGAGTCAGGTGGCTGAGGCCCCTTGGGAGGGGCTGTGGCTGTGCCTACAGACCATCACCATCATTATCACATTAAAAACAGACCTTGGAAGATTATTAAAATCTCAAGCAAGGGTAAGCAGGCCTGCAGACTGGGGCCCTGATGGTTCCCTGGTGTAAACCCCTGACAGGACACTTGCATTGAATAATAATGCTAATTTGTAGCTAATGAGCTCTCCTTCAGTTATCAGGTCGAAAGAGGTTGATGCCAGGAGGGGCACGGGCCTTTGGAGGCGCAGAGATCTGGAATGCTGGTCCCCAGGACAGAGAGGGTGGCCCAGCCCCTGTCCCCAAACACTCCCAGGACAGGCACTGCCCAGGCTCAGTCCTGGCTGGACGAGGTAGAAAGAAACCAGGAATCCGCAGCCGTGAGGAAAATGTCTGGCTCAGCTTCCACCTCCGGCTTCGAACACAGCAGACCCGGTGAGTGGGGCCATCTGCAGGGACAGTGGGAGGTGGGAGGTGGGAGCTGGCCAACGTGGCCATCCTGTGCACTCCCAGCACCCCTGCAGCAGAGACCAGAGGCAGGAGCCAGCATCCGATGGAGTGGAGCAGTGTGACAGTTCAGGGGGAGGAGGGGACATCAGGAGAGAAGGGAGGGAGGGGACAGCAGGTTCGTGGGAGGGACGGGACTTCTGGAGAGGAGGGAGGATGAGGCAGTGGGGATCTGTCCCATTGATGTATGTGAGCTGGGAGGATCTGCAAGTGGGCTTAATCCAGTCACTTTCAAACTGAGCCAAGACGCGGGGCGCCAGTGGGTAAAAGAGGAGGTGGGAAGGGGGTGAGCAGAAATCTGGGCCAGCCCTTCTCCCAGGATGCTCTGCTCTCACTGTGAAATATATTGGGGTTCCATCCAGGATGTCATGCAGAGGAAAGCGTCCATGGCTTCAAGGAAGAAGTTTTAAAACCACTGCCATCATCTACACGCCCTGTGGTGGACATTTAACTGAGACTCAGAGAAAAGAGCCACATTTGGGGGGTCAGGCTGTGTTCAGCCCTCAACAGGACATAGGCCAAGGTGTCCAAGCTTGCCACCTTGCCAGGGCTGAGGCCAGGGAAAGGCCCGGGGTGGGGGTAGGGGGAGGGAGGAGTGGGTATGAAAATGGGACCCCGAGGGACGCCACAGGGAAACACCACAGCTTGAACCAGGAAAGTGAGCCCGAGAACTCGCAGGGATCTGAATGGAGGCAGGAAGAAAGGGGCACATTTCCATGGGTCTTGGCCAATGCCAGCCCCAGCCAAGCATCCCGGAGGCAGAGACCCACATCTCTGAGGCTGTGAGGAGGGGGTGGCCCTAGCAGGTAGCTGGGAATCTCAGTTGGGGGACTATTCATCTGTGTGAGCTGGGAGGATCTCCCCTGGCAGGAGACCTAGGGGGGTTGTCCCAGGGCAATTAGTGGGGTCTGTTGTGTTACCGATCCCCCCTACAGACCCAGAGTCATGCTTTCCAAATCGCGCCATCTCTCTCTGGCAGGTTCACCAGATCCTGGCTCTGTGCTCGCTGTATGGCTGCGGTCCACCCTTCCGACAGCTGCCTGCACATCTGGGGCAGCTGCAGCGGGCCAAGCTGGCACCTCCGTGTGCCCAGCCCTCTGCAGGCATTTCATCCTCTCCCCCGCCTGGAGGCAGAGATGAACCCTGAGGTTTGGAGAAGCGCCATGCTTTCCGGGGAGCTGGGCTCCTAGGCAGATGTTCTGGTTTCCATGTGAGTGCCCAACGCCTTCCCCAGTGCTCTCCCCTCAGTCGAGCCCAGAAGGGGGTCGGAGATGAGGCGTTGGCCAGAGGTACCCCGTGAATCCGGGAGAGCCCTGGCCGATCCTTCCTCCCCTCCCACTGTCCCAGACCCTCCAGCCTGGCCTTTCTCAAAGACGGGCCATTGGATATTCATGGGGCTCCACAGGAATGGGGAGGAGGATCGCCAGTTACACATTTGGGGGACCTTGAATGAAACCGAAGTAAACAAGTTTCTTTTTTCCCCAGGACCGCTCCTATCCCTCTCCAGGATAATGTGCCCCGTAGCCCTCTGAGAAATGGGTCTGGTTTGCAGTATTTCTCATTCTCATCGGATCGTTTTCATCTGTGAAGCTAGATCCTGCTCTGCAGCGGTAACAAAATGTTCAAAACGGTCCTGGCTTGTGGCAACGAAGATGCACGTCCCAGCCACACTGTGAGTGCACTGCGGGTGGAGAGGGGCACGCAGGAGGCTGAGAATTCCCAGAATTCCCAGAGGACCGCCTGAGCAATCAAATGCTTCCATCTGGAAGTGATCATGCCACATTCGCTCACAGCCCATTGGACAGAACGAGTCACGTGGCCTCACCCCAGGACCAGGGAACCAGAAAGTGCACTGCTGCCACTGCCACGTGCCAGGGAGCACAGAGCTGGAAAATGTGGGTGAGCCCCATGCCCAGGGGTTCCTGGTCTCCAGCTCTCTGACCAACATGCCCTGCCCCCTGTGGTGGGTAGAGCTTGATGCAGAAGGTGGGTCCAGGTTAGCCATGCCCCAGGTTGGAGGTGGGACCAGAGGCAGACTTTCTGGAGTCTTCCCTCCCTCCTTCCACCGATGGCCACAGAGTAGCAGCTGCCTGTGTCCTCCCTTCCCTGCGTCTCCCCTCAGAGCCCTTTGCACTTGACACTTCCCATCAGACACAGGCTAAGCCTCTTGATGAGACACATTCGGAGAAGGAGGTCTCCTCACAGGAGTCCCCTGAGTGTCTGACAACAAAAAAGTAATTACCAGGATGCTCCTGCCTGGTGTGCAAACAGCCCGCCTGAGCCCCCGGGGAGTTGCATGGAGCCCACAGTCCAGAGCTGGTGCCTATGGAGCTACAGTCCAGCTCCGCACAGCTGGGAGGACAAGTCCCCAGAGGCCAGGCTACTGAGGGGCAGTGGTGCCCTCCCAATAGTTAGGATCAAAGGCATGGGATCAAACAGATTAGGATGTGGCTTTGAACAGAATGGGGCACCTCTCTGATCCATTTCCTAGTCTGCAAGGGTAGATGTTAAGAGTGTTCACTTGGGCCAATTAGATAGGACTGGAGCACACTGAATATTGGGATTGCTGGGTGGTGTTGTTATTGTCATTAAGATGAGATGCAAGGAGGGCAGATGTAGATGGGATCCAGGAGGCCTGGGCTCCAGCCCCAGCTTTGCTCCTAGCCTACCGTCTGCCACTGGCACTTCACCTCTCTTGGCCTTGGTCTGACCCAACATAAAAGGGGGAAACTCCTCATATCTTTAACAGGCCCCCAGAGCCCTTGCCAGCTCTGCAGCAGCTGGCACCATGCCCCCTATGTTCTCCTCATTCCAGTCCTACCGGAATATTTTCTTTCCATCGCTCAAGTTTTGTATCAGTCAGCTACAGCCCCACAAGTGCTGCATAACAAACCACCCAAAAGCTCGGTGGCTTATGATAATAAGCATTCGTTCTCAAGTTCATGGGTCTGCAGGTTGGCCAAAGGTTGGCTGGTGTAGGATGGGTGTCGCTGAATGGTTCTGCTTCAGGCTGTGGGGGGTCTGACTTTGGCTCCAGCCTGCAGTTGGGCTCTTTGCTGCTTCTCATATTTTTCTTCTAAAGGCCAGAGAGGATCTTCTTACTGCGAATCACCAGAACACAATACGCCAAGCCAAGTCAGGTGTGTGCCAATATATTTCACCCACGCTCTCTGGTGGCCAGGTTGGGCACCAGTGGGGCAGGGAAGTGCATACTATCCACGTGGAAGGGCAGGGGAAGTAAAGGTTGGTTGAACAATCACCTAAGTTGTCACAGGCACATCTTGCTTTCTCTGTGCCCTTAATTTCCGGGCCTTCGCACGTGCTGTTCACTTTGCCTGGCACGCTCCATCTGTGCTATTCCGGCCTCAGCTTGGACATCACCTTCACCAGAGAAGCTGCCACTAACCCCACACTGTGGATTTATGCCCGCAGCACGCTGTGGGCCTTCTTTCCCAACCTCCCCGAGGCTCAGCGTTGTGAACTGCAAAATGGACACAGCAATACTGACACCGCAGGGTTGCTCTGGGGAAAAAAATCACAGGGTAGCTGACAAGGCTTAGAACAAGGGCTCATCCACGATGGTTACTGTTTCCAGTGCCAGCACTACTCACCCGGTCCCATCCCCGTGCCCACAGCATAACCCCTGCCCCAGGTGTCCCTATGCCCTCTCCTCCCAGGCCCCCAAGCCCTTCTCCCAACAGTCACTGTTTCCATGACGCCCTTGGTGTGGCAGCTAATTTTAATGATGAAGATTGATTAATACAAAATTACCTTTCTTTTATGTCCCTTTTGTCATTTAGAAATGGAAACAAAAGACATTCTTGAGCTCAAGTCAAACATTTATGAAATTAATTCCCTGCAAAAATTGTTTGAAATTTCAAGGGTTGGTGGTTTTTGTTTTTTTTTTTTAATTTCTTTTCCTCTCCTTAACTATACGACATCATAAAGTAATTGCCTGATTAAGGGACGTGCAGCTTGGAGAGCGACACATCTTTTAAAATTAGGATGCGCCTGCTAATGGACACAGTTATGCAACTGGTTCTCTCTTTCCCAAATAGCTCGATTCTCAAGGAGAAAGGACAGAAGAGTGCAAACATCAAGGGCAAGTGCAAATACCAAGCTGTGGGAAGCAGCGACCAGTGGTGGGTAAAGCGGTCTGCGTGCCCCAGGACCCCGGGACCCCTCTCTTGACACCCTCAGGGGTCTGTCGCTTTCTCCCACCCCAGCTTCATTTATGCAAACTTGCTCTCACAAAGGTCTATGGTGGAGATTCCTGTTAAGACATCAATTCACACAACGCTGACCCCACTCATAGTGGAATCTATGCTCCAGGCTGGGTACCGGGCACCAAAAGGTTCCTGGGATTTGAACCCTGCTATCCAGGCCAGCAAAGGAGACACCACTATGAAGAAATACCTGCATTATGTTGGATAAATGGCCAGGGAAAGTTGAAGGGAAGCAAACCTTACCTCCTGCCACTGTCTCTATACTATATAAGGATGCTCCAGCCACACTGGCCTCCCCTGCATCACTGCCCCTCCAGACTCAGCCCCAAATCCTTTAGACCTTTCATGGCTGCCTCCCTTGCACCAAATAGCTCTTCTTCCCGAGCCTGTCTGACCACCAACCTGGGGGGACAGACCCCTGGGCCAGTCACTCTTCACGTCCTTCTTTTACTGTGTTCACAGCACCAGATGCAATTGGACAGCTCCTTTCCCTATGGCTGTTTCCAGGTCAATTGTCTGGACTTCTCTGTCTTGTTGCCAGGTATCACTTCGTTCCTGATATTTATTCAGTGTTTGCTGGTGAATGAATGGACAACGGATGGATGGATGGAAGGATGGATAGATGGATGGATGGATGGATGGATGGATGGATGGAAGGATGGATGGATGGATGGATGAAACTGTTTACTGCTCCACAAAGAGGAGGCATTCTTTTCTCAGCATCATCTCTTTAAGCTGCTCCTGACGCAGGCTTCTGGGTGGGGGTAGAGGAAGAGGACAGGTAAGGAAGAGAGGGTCAGACCTAGGAACCTGGGCTCAGGAACTGACCATCTGGGGTTCAGGTGCAAGAAAAGAGCCAGGCTGTTTGATTCTTGCTCAGCCCAGCGTGGGAGACCAGAGACCTGGGTCCTGAACAAAGCAGCTCTGAGGTCCTGTCTTCAGAGTGACCGTGACCACTGCCTCAATAAAGGGTGCTCCTGCCTGGCCCAGGTGAGCCAGGAGCTGAGAGGGGAGGCACGTGCACTGTCCCAGGTGAGTCTCACAGCTGTCATGCAGGGAGGATGACCTCATCTCTGAAAGCTGAGCCTTGTAGAGGATGAGGTCCCCTCTTGGATGCAAATCCAGGGTGTCCCTCTCCAAAGCCACCTTCCTCTTGCCAGCCATAGCATTTAGCACGCTCCTCATCTCTCTGAGCCTGTCCTCACAACTAAAAAACTAATAGCATGGTATTTCCCCAGGCAGGTTATTATGAGGACTAAGTAGGAATTGTATGATCTGATGTGTAGTGTAACATAACATAAATGTCACCTACTCTGAGCTTTATGTAATAAATTTTAATATAATTAAACCTTATATCATAAAATAAATACAGTTGACCCTTGAACTATGTGGCAGATCCACTTAATGAGGGTTGTTGTTGTTTTTTCAATTGATCACAGTTCAGTTGACTCCTGCAGTTCAAACCCAAGTTGTTAAGGAGTCAACTCCATGGTAGGGAATCAGCAGATATGGATTTAGTTGATTTCAGCTGCATGGGAGGTCTATGTCCCTAAAACCCTACCCGCTATTGTTCAAGTGCCAACTGTATAAATATATCCTATCTAATAAGAGTAATATGCAAATTGACCATCACCCCAACACACAAGATGGCTGCCCCCATGTGGACACAAAATGGCCAACAGGGGAGGGCAATTGGGAGGGACCAGGCCTGCAAGGGAGGACAGGTGGGGGTGATCAAGCCTGCAGGGGAGGGCAGTTGGAGGGGACCCAGACCTGCAGGGAAGAGCAATTGGGGAGGACCAGATCTCCAGAGGAGGACAGTTGGGGGGAGGGGACCAGGCCTACAGGGGAGAGCAGTTAGGGGTGACCAGGCTGGCAGGGGAGGGCAGTTAGGGGCAATCAGGCTGGCAGGGGAGTGGTTAGGCATGATCGGGTGGCAGGCAGAAGTGGTTAGGGGCAATCAGGAAGACAGGCAGGTGAGCAGTTGGGAGCCAGCAGTTCTGAATTGTGAGAGGGCTGTCCCAGATTGGAGATGATGCAGGCTGGGCTGAGGGAACCCCACCCCCATCTGTGCATGAATTTCGTGCACCACGTCTCTAGTGTTGTAATAATATGATAACATAAAACTCCCTTCACTGGGACATAATAGAGTAAAATAGAATATACTGCTCCCTTATAGAATGTAAACTTCATGCCATCAGACCAATAGCCAGCACTACTAAAGTAGAAGCTATCAAATAGAAAATCTTCAAATGAGAATGAATGAATGAATGAGCTATGGAAAGACATTGGCACAGAGTAGGTGATAATTCATGGCAGCTAATTGCCATTGAAATTACACCAAGAGCAAGAGCAACACCCACCGCCTATCTGGGGAGGTCTGGGCACAGGTAACAAAGTCCTTGACGGTGACAACATTCTCCCACAGATAGGTCTGTGGGGGCCAATGGCAGACATTGGGGATCTCATTGGATCTCCTGAAAACCTTCACCACCTGCTCAGTCCGTTCCGATGTATCATTAAGAGGGCAACACACTCAGTCCAGCTAATCCATGTTCATGACCAACAATCCACCTGAGGTCACCTGGCTGGCGACCAGTGAGGGCGAGGTAAATCCACTGGACAAACATGTTCTCCCACACCAGCTGGGACCTTCTCAAGGTCATAGGCCTTGACCTCTCCCTTCTATGTGTGCCCCACCGCCTTCTTCCCTGGATATTCAGACACTAGGTCTGCGGGATGTAGAGAAAGGGTGAGGCGCACAGTCATTGGGGTTAACAGGAAACAGAAGAAGACAGAGAGCAATCCTGCCAGCTTCCCTTGCCCCCCTCCCTCCAGTGGACCTAGCTTAAGCATTTTGGCCAGAAGACCTCTCAGTGTGGACCTTCCAGTCTCCCACTTGAGGCCTGGACTCTGACCCCACAGGTCCAAAGTGGCCCTGGATGTGACTAAAGATGGGTGATTCCTAGAAGCCCAAGCAGAGGCAGCAGGGAAGCTGACCATCTGAGAACTGGGGACATGGCTTTGTCTTGGGATTTCTTGGGGGGGCAGCTGGTTTGTGGGGCCACAGAGCAGGGAACTTGCAGGGACTAGAACAAAGCCAAGACTGGCAGGAAAGGGAGGCGGGACTCCTCTACTGGGGGAGGGAGCAGGAGGAGGAGGAGGAGGAGGAGAAGGAGGAGGAGGAGGAGGAGGGGAGCAGCAGGGGCCTGGCTCATGGCAAACTCGATTTTGTGGAAATGGGGGCCTGAGATGAAATGAGCCTTTGGGGATGAAATTTAATATTGTCTCGGAGCCTTTGTCTTCATTTAGGGTGATCGGACTGCATTTATCGTGGCTTCTCTCTCCATCCCAGTTATATTTATCTGGGATTTATTCACTTAGGTGTCTTGCAACAAGAAGTTGAAATGAGTAAATGTACTTTCTTCCTGGGATACAATTTCTGAGTGAGATTTATTCTGTCCACCGCTTCCTGTATGCTTACAGGTGCGTTGGGGAGGCCCCACGGGGGCCTTCAGCCAGATAGGTGAGCTGGAGAGGTGGCTGGGCCTTCCCAGCAAACCCGGGGTCTGGGGAATATTCTAGCTGAGCTGGGTCCTCTGCCCTGTGACAGCGTTTTCCAGCTAGAAGTGTGTATGTGTGTGTGCGTGTGTGTTCGGGGAGGGTGGCTGTTAAAAAGTGGATTCTTCCATTTAACAAGTATTGTCTTCCAATACCTCTCACCTGGCCTGGCACAGAGTAGGTGGTATGGGTTGCCATGAGCCCCTCCAGAAGGTATGTTGAAGCCCTATCCCCAAGCCCCACTGAATGTGACCTGAAATGCAAATGTAATCAAGTTGAGTCGAGGTCATTAAGGGGGCCCTAATCCAATAGGCCCCGAGTCCTTACAAAATGAGCGAACTTTGGACTCACCAAGAGGACACCACATGATGACAGAGGCGAGACTGCAGCACTGCCTGGGAGCCAGGAGCAGCCAGGAGCAGCGGTCACCACCGGAAGCGAGGTGACCAGAGTCCCAGAGAGACAGGGTGGCTGTGGGCACTTTGATCCAGGACTTGGAGCCTCCAGAGGTGGGGAGCGGAGATGGCTGTTGTTTGAAGCCACCTGGTGCGTGGTACTTTTTTACAACAGCCCTAGCAAACTCCCTAGCAAACTAGAATAGTAGAGACAGGTACTTGTTGGATGAATGAGCGGGTGAATGAATGAGTGATTGAATGAATGAGTGAGTAAGTGAATGAGTGAGTGAATGAATGTCTTCACTGTCAGGCCCTGTGCTAGATGCTTGGAATGGAGAAGCCTTAGATACTATTCTTTTTTCAAGACATGTGTCTCATGGTTACTAGGATTCTCTTCCCAAGACTGTGGCCCTTAGGGTCCTGGGTTAATTAAAAAAATATATAAAAAATAAAATAAACCAAACCGGTTTGGCTCAGTGGATAGAGCATCAGCCTGCAGACTGAAAGGTCCCAGGTTCGATTCCGGTCAAGGGCATGTATCTTGGTTGCGGGCACATCCCCATTGGGGGATGTGCAGGAGGCGGCTGATCAATGTCTTTCTCTCATCGATGTTTCTAACTCTATCTCTCTCCCTTCCTCTCTGTAAAAAATCAATAAAATATATATTTAAAAATAAAATAAAGTAAAAAGGACCCCAAGGTGTACCTGCTTTTCAGGAACGTAGATGTCTGTGTTCTCCTGAGACCAGGAGCCACACAGAGACAGGCAGTGAGCCGCCTTGCACCTCTCTCCAGGGCACCACAAAGCCCTTCTCCCAGGCTGGCTGGACCAGCCCTCCGTTGGGCAGATGTCACCCCTCCCCGCACCATCCCTTGGTCCTCCATGTCCATAGGGTGCAGCACACCTCAGGGAAACGGGAAAGCATTCAAAGGCACAGAGGGCAAGCGCCGAGACACGGTGAGTGATGTTTAACGGGGGGCAGCACGACTCTGACCGCGGGTGCCCAGGAGCCAGGAGCCCAGCAGGTGCCCTAGTGCAGCCTGTTCTTGACCCACTTGCTGCCCTTCCCCCACCAGCTCACACCGCCTGCCCCACTCACACCTCAGCCTCTCCCAGGCCCAGCCTCCTGCTGGGGCAGCCCTAGGAATGACCGTGCCATCGCCATGGGCAGCCATGGCTGTAGAGTCAGCTGTCAGTGACCTCACCCCACGGCCATCACTGCCCCTGCACCTGGTCACCATCCGAGTCCCCAGGCGGAGAAAGTGTGAATGTACAAACCAGCATGAAGGAGTGAGGATCTCACTGAGGGAGTGACTGAGGGCGTGAGCGTGTGGGTGGGTGAGTGGGAGTGTATGTAGGTGGGTGAGTGGGTGTAGGGAGGGGCCTGTGTAAGTGGGTGAGTGGGTATGTATGTGGGTGGGTGAGTGGGTGTGTAAGTGGGTGGGTGAGTGGGTGTGTGTGGGGGTGGGTGAGTGGGTGTGTATGTGGGTGGGTGAGTGGATGTGTGTGTGGGTGGGTGAGTGGGTGTGTAAGTGGGTGGGTGAGTGG
>JAAGEH010000190.1:660627-690489 GCA_011751065.1 Lasiurus cinereus | reverse complement strand
GAGAGAGGAAAACGGAAGCAGGAAGCTGTCAGCCGCCTTCTGCTGAGAAGCTGAGAAGCTCTGCCCCACCCCCCTCCTGCCAGCCCCTCTCCCATTCCCCACGTCGTCCCTCTGCTGCTGCCAATTCCCAGGGTCAGGTGTGGTCAAGAAATGTCAATGGGGAAACGAGAAGAGGAAAAGCGAAAGCTGATGGCTTTTTGACGCCTGCCAACATAAATTCACATGTAACTCTGTTTTCCTGAATGAACCGTTTCACCCAGAGCCAGGGATCTGGAACTACACTAAGCTCCCTCCTCACTTTATCTCGTTTAATCCTCAAGGCTGCACTCCAGTTTTTATTATGAGATGGACCTTTTACAGGGGAGGGAAAGGAAGTGCAGAGAGATTAAGCACCTTGCCCAAGGCCACGCCCCTACGGAGGCCTAGGAACAGGTTGCCAAGCAGACTGACTTCGGGTTCCGGGCAGTGCCGGCCCAGCACACGGTCCCTGCCCCATGAGAGGGCGCAGAGGGGAATGGTGTCAGCGATCCCCGGAAATATGCTGGAGCACACGCCCATCTCAACAACAGCCCCACGGGACTGGATGAGGGGAGACAAACGAGGCAGGATCATGAAGGAGCAGATCTTGCCTTTATTTAAATTTTTAATATTTTGTTCATCGCTGATGTCTTCCCTCAAATTTGATACTTTAAAATTCTGCATTGATATGTGATTTGGCCGAAACCGGTATGGCTCAGTGGATAGAGTGTCGGTCTGCAGACTAAAGGGTCCCAGGTTCGATTCCGGTCAAGGGCATGTATCTTACTTGTGGGCACATCCCCAGGAGGGGGCGTACAAGAGGCGACTGATTTATGTCTCTCATCAATGCTTCTTACTCTCCATCCCTCTCCCTTCCTCTCTGTAAAGAATCAATAAAATATATTTTTTTTAAAAAAAGAAATGTGATTTGCCTTGATTACTAAGATTTTTGAAAGCCCCATCAATTTTGCCCCCAAGGGTCATCCCCTATCCCCCTGCCACTCAAGCTCAAGCCCCACCCCTGAGGTGCAGAGCCCCTCCTTTGTGTGCCTGCTGGATCAAGAGTAATAATGAGCATAAACACCCAGCCTCCCTCTTTAGGGAGCTCACCAGGTCTTGGTGAGAGAAGACTTATGTAAGCTTGGTTACTGGGGGTACATAAGCCAGTGTGGCTTTGGGGAAAAGCATGGAGGAACTTTAAGGACAAGTCCTCATGTCAGTGCTGAGTCTAGTCCTGCCTCTGGGGCACACTAACTGGGGAAGCTTGGGAAAGTTCCGGAGCTTCCCTGGGCCTCAGTATTCTCCTCTTTAGAATGGGGCCAGCGATGGTACACAGCTCACAGCGTGGCGTGCCGTGATCCACACATACATGCAGAACAAGTCCAGAGAGAATGCCTCGCGGTGCATTAGCTGTCGCTATAAACCGGGTTCTCGTGATATTTGAGCATTGGGGAGCTTGGAGACAGGAGAGCTGGAGAGACTGTGGTGTGCTGGGGAGGCGGGACGTAGGGAGCTTGACCAATAGTTCAGATTAGAACAGGCAGGGGTGGGATGGTATTCTGTACAAGGGATACAGCAGCCTCCTTGGGAAATTGGATAATGTTCTAAATTAATTCACTTGTTTTTAATTGGGGTAACATATACACAACATACAATTTACCATTTTAACTGGTCAGTTCAGTGGCATTAAGTACATTCACATTGTTATGCAACTATCACCATCAGCCATCTCCAGAACTTCTTCATCTTACAGCGATGAAACTCCATCTCCATTAAACAGTGACTCCCCATCCTCCCACCCCCAGCCCCTGGAGACCAGGATTCTCCTTTCTGTGTCTATGAGAGTGACTGCTCTAAGAGCCTCACATGAGTATAACTGGATAGTGTTTTCCCTTTTGTGATGGCTTGTTTCGCTTAGCTTAATGTCTTCACGGTTCATCCATGTTGTAGCGTGTGTCAGAATAAATTCAATAATTTTCAAGTCCTGGGAACTACCTAGAAATAGAAGGAAGAAAAGAAGGGAGGGAGGGAGTAAGGGAAGGAGGGAGGCAGGGAGGGAGGGAAGGAAGGAAGGACATATGGATGGATGGGTGGATGAATGGATGGATGGATGAATGGATGAATGCATGCATGCATGGATGCATGGGTGCAGGCCAGATGGATAAGTGGATGCTTGAATAGGTGGTTGAAAGAATTTAAGAACAGAAGGATGAATGTCAGTGCTGGTATTCAGGTGTGTGGATTGAAAGAGAGAGAGTCGGGTAGTTTACGGTCCAGCCCTGGGTAGCTCCCAGCATAGGTCAGGAGCCAGGGGGACAGATACTCCCTAGACAGTATCACAGGGTCCACATTGGACACTTACACAAAATCCCACCAGGAGGGCATGCCAAGACCGCAGGAGGCATCATGGACGCTGGCAGCTTCAGCGGCAACATGACAGCCGGGTGGTGAGGGCTGCAGGACAGAGGAGCGGGCACCCTGGCCAGAGGGCACCACAGGTGGGAAGGTCCAGGGATGGGAAAGCACAGGACAGAGAGGCCATGCTTATTTTAAAGTCAGCAGAGACCGGTTTGGCTCAGTGGATAGAGCGTTGGCTTGCGGACTGTAAGGTCCCAGGTTCGATTCCGGTTGGGGGCATGTACCTTGCTTGCGGACACATCTCCACGGTGGGGCGTGCAGGAGGCGGCTGATCGATGTCTCTCTCTCATCAATGTTTCTGACTTTCTATCTCTCTCCCTTCCTCTCTGTAAAAAATCAATAAAATATATTTTAAAAAATAAAAAATAAAAAAATAAAGTCACTCTGGCCCTCGGCACCAGGGAGGACCTGGGCTTGAATTCAGACATCGCTAGTTACGAATCCTGTGATGCCAGGCAAGTGGCTTCACCCCTCTGAGCCCCAGTTTCCTGGGCTGTGACCTGGGGGTTAGGACGGCATTGGCCTCTCAGAGTGCTTTCGAGGACCCACTAAGGACAGAAAGCATGAAGCTCACAGTAAGCTCTCAAAGGCATGTCATCTCTTCTGAACTCCGCCCCGCTCCTCATACCCTGCCCCTCCGGGTGTCCAGAGAGGCTGTGGCCTGTCTGGGAGGCCTTGTTGTGCTGCAGGAAGGACCAATCCCGGGGCTGCTAGGCGGGGGGCGGGGAGGGCCTCCCTCCTGGGACCCCACCTTCCCTGCTGACCTGCTGAGGCTTCTTCAGCTCCTCACCCCTCTTTATTCTTTAAAGTGCACCTGCCATCACGTTATTCATGAAGATTTGCATCGATTTTGCCATAAACCCTTATGAATTCAACTTGTGGAAAAATAACATTGATCCCCCTGCCTGGCCATTTGTCTCTGAGCTTCAGGGCCCGCTAATGGTTTTCTCCGAGATTGACATTGGGGACCAGGGGATGTGGCTCTAGTCACCCACTCCACGCCACCATCTTCCCTCTTGGGATTTTCCTTGGCAACCGGATCCCTTTGGTTAAAAATGGGCAAGTTCAGTGATTGTGGACAGGGCACCACCAGCTGTCCCCTGCTCACTGCGGGGGAAGGAGGCAGAGAGGACAGAGGGGTGGGAATGGGGGTGTAGGTGGAGATGGTGGGAAGAGGAAGCCCAGTGAACAAAGAAAGGAAGGAAAATGATATTCTCCAAACGTCCTCCATGCACCAGGCACCTCGAACTGCCCTTTGCCCATATGAACATCATCAGAATAAAACAGGTATCACATGGACACACCTAGCAGCACAGGCGTATGGGAAATGTAGTCTTTTCTCTGGTGACCATGTGCCCAGCTAAAACTCAGCAACTCTATTACAAAAGAAGAGAAAGAAAGGAGGGAGGGAGGGAGAGAGCAGAATATAATGAGGAAACCAAGCCTCAGAGAGACGGAGAAACAGGTAAAGAATCACACAATATACAGGGGACCGAACCAGGATTATAGCCCAGATGTGGCCGAGACTCTGTTCCCTGTGCCGGGCACATGGTGAGCGACACTGCCCAGCACCCCCGCCTTACCGTGTGGTTGTGCCATTGACGACTTTTGACCAATAGGACCGGGCCGAGGTGATGTCCCTTACTTCCAGGTCTGGTCCTTCAAAACAGCCTCCGTCCCCTTCTTCCCTTTCTCAAGACCTTGGACAAGGCAGCTAGAGATGGGTTGCCCAGGGGACAGCAGCCTGTGACAGGAGTCAGGGAGAAATAATTGTGTACAAAGCCACTCCGACGTCAGCAGTTTGCATGAGTCACCTGAACACAGGAACTGACATTGATTTAGCACTTACTCTGTGCCAGGCACTGTTGTAAGCATTGTCTGTTCTTCTGTCATCTAGACCTTGAGGGAGGCATTGCTATTATAGCTGAAGACTGGCCTGCAGAGAGAAGTGACCTGCCTAAGGTCACACAGACAGACATGGCATAGTCGGGATTCACATGCAGGCCCTGAGGTGCTCAAGCCCAGGTCCTAGTTCCCCTTGGTCCTGCCAGAACATTCTCTGCCCCCCACCACCCCCCTTGGGAGGAGGCAGAGTGCGTGGAGAGGGAAGAGGACAGTGGCTGTGAGAGGGGTCATCAGCTGGGTTCGTGGCCCCTTACTTTTGTGCACCGTTTTCACATCATAATTTCTTTTCTTTTTTAACTGAATTTATAACAGTGCTCCACTCTGGTGCCAAAACTGGTTTTAGTGACGATACAGATGCAGCTGCCATAGTAAAGGCCAAATGAACAAAAGCTTTAAACACGATGGAATTTCTCTCTCAGGTAACAGTGGATCCAGGGCTCCTAAGGCAGCTTCACAATGTCAGGGTCAGAGCCTCCTTCAAGGTTATATGGCACAGGTGGTTTCCATCTCCCGCTCCAGCCTTCTCACCACCAGGCAGCCAAGTAAAAGATCTCCCCTATTCTTTCAAGGGTCTGACCTGGAAGTTGTTTCCATAACCTCCTCTTAAATCTTATTGGTGAGAATACAATCACATGGACACACCTAGCAGCACAGGAGTATGGGAAATGTAGTCTTTCCCTGGTCACCATGTGCCCAGCTAAAACTCACCAATTCTATTACCAAAGAAGAGAAAGAAAGGAGGAAAGCTGTGTGAGAGAGAGAGCAGAATAAATATTAGAGACAATGATTTGCAACAATACCAATTTTCCAGAGATAGGGGAATGGAAACTCAGAGAAGTTAAACGAGTGGCACAAGGTTGAACAGCTGGCAAAAGTGATAGAACCGAACCTCAAACCTGTCAGTCTGAGCCCAGAGCCCACACACATAGCTACAACGCAGGTCATGTCCCTAAAACAGTGCTCAAATGTGATAAGAGTTCAGTAAAGGTTATTTTCCCCTTGCCCTGGTCCCATATAGCCAGGTCCTAAAAATTGGACTGCACCGACCATGCCTAGACAGGTAAATTTTGAAAAGTAATGATTTCTGGCACATGGTGGGAAGGTTTATCCTTGTGAGCTTGACACCTAACAACGGCTTTCCTATCTCCAGTTTGCTCACCTCTAAAATGGGAATGAAAATGCCTGCCTCACAAGTCAGTTCATATATTCAACAAATGTGCCTTGGGAACCCACTACATACAGAGCACTGTCCTAGGCGTTAGCAGGACAGCTCAAAGGCCCTGCTTTCATGGAGCTTATGTCTTAGTGGGAGACAGATAATGGACAAGAAAAACGAGTCCTAGGGGAGCAGGGTCTCTTTGGAGGAACTCTCCATTTCTCACGCCTCCTCTCTCACAGCTGCAGGACCCCGCCCCATTTCGCTGATGCCCTCCACATCCTTCTTATTAAAGACTAGTTGTAGCCCTGCACACTAATCCGTGCACCAGTAGCTTGCCAGTAGCTCACTGCCGCCCTCCTGTAGCTCTCTACCGGCTGCCCTGCCTTCCTGTAGCTCCCTCCATCCCCTAACCCCCTCCTAGCTTGTTGCCCTGCCCTCTCCTATGGCTCCCTGCTGCCTGCTTGTAGCTCGCTGCCTCACTCTCCCGCTGATCCGTGATCTGATTGTTATGTGGTCGGTCATGCTTCACGGCAACGTTTGCATATTACATCTTGATTATATAGGATGTGCTCACAGGCCATGTCATCCACTCTCCTCCCGTTGTGTGGGAGGTGGGCGCCCTGGATGGTTTCTGAGACACCCCCAGCTCTGAAACTCCACGGCACTCAGTCCCAGGGGAGCCCTAACCTCTTGGCTCTGGAAAAGAGTGATGTCCAGAGACTTGTAATAACGTGAGGTTTTGTCTTATTTATCTACGCATCCCCCTTTATCCTCAGTTCCCACTCCATCTCTTCCCTCCCACAGGCAGCACTTCTGGTTTGCTTGATGTGCGTCCTTCCAGTTGTATGTTTCTTTGTGAAATGCCTATCGCTGGTTTGCACGTGTGCATTTTTAATGCTCCTAAAGGAACTTCCATCCGGCAGTTTTGCGATCAACCCGCATGGCCGTGGGTGCGGCTGGTGCACTGCGTCTAACTGCTGCTCCCAGCCTCGTGAGGGCCGTACGCTCGCTCCGTCTGTCCATTGCCCTGTGGAAACTAACACTCTGAACACCTGTCATTCACCACACACTGACCAATAAAGGCTCAGACTCAAATCATCAGACTTAATCCTCACAGCACCCTCTGCAGTCTGCTCTGTTATCACCGCTCTTCCATGGACTAGGAAGGGAGGCAGACATGAAGCAACTTTCCCAAGATAACGGAGCCAGGCACAACTCGTTCTAGAATGTTGGATTTGGAAGAGGCCCACAGTGCGCTGCTTTGCGGGGGGTGCTTTAAAGAGGGGACAGTGGGACCAGGCTTAGATTCGAATCCCTGCTCTGCCACTTCAGGGAGCACCATCTGCGTGGAGCACAATGCAAGTGGCTCCCCCAGAACTGGCCACAATCCTAGAAGGTTGGAATTGTTACTCCTTTTATAGCCAAGGAAAGTGAGTCTCAGAGAGGTCGTGTGACTTTCCCAAAGCACACAGCCAAGGGATGGCAGAGCACAGCTCTGACCTGTCTGAAGCAGACGCCAATCCCCTGAGGTCTCCGACCCCTTCTAAGCCTGTAGCTGCCATCCTCCATTACTTGAAGCCAACCTCTCAAGCTGAGAGTGCGTCTGCTTTTTCCGAGGCCTGCTGCTGAGTGGGGATGCTGATAGATGAGGTGTATCTCCCAGGGAGCGGGGGAGGGCATGGGACAGGGGGTACCTGCCACACAGACACTGTGGTGCCCGGTGCACACCTCATGCCCACTCATCGTCTCCTCACCCTTCTGCATCGCAGGCCGGGTCCCACCACCCACCAAGGTGGTTGCCAAACTCATCACGGCAGAAGGCCTGGAAGAGGAGAAGTAATTCAAAGGAGGAAGCCCTCGAGAGAGCTCTGGCTGTTGTTCACAGCATTAAGACAGCTTCAGAGAAAAGCCTTTATTGCAGACAGAAGAATATTATTCCAGCGCTACTCCCCTGGTCCATTACAGCAAAATAATAGAGCTTTAGTTTCTATATATTTGTCATGCTTAGCGCACATGTATTTCAAGGATATTTGACAGCATATAAAATTGAGGTGAAATATGGCCAAATGGGCCAATTCTTGTACATTTTAAATGTATTTCCTTTATTTGTTACACTTATTTTACATATCTGCACAATCCATCTTTGGAACTGGAGAAACAATAAGTGATGAATCGATACTGAGGTTTTCCGCCGTGAGAGACACACATTGGGTGTGAAATCCGCCTCCTGCCTGGCATCTCCTGGATCTGACGACAGGAGAGGCCGCTCCCCTTCATCTCCTGGGCGGTGACACCCCTCAAAGCAGAGAACCACAGTTGTAACTTGGAGGCAATGTCTCCAAACCCCCCTCCCATCATGGTGGGGTTTGGGTACCAGCTCTCTAATGATACCAGGAAGGTTTTTGGAGGTTGAGCCAGAAGACTAATGACAAAAAAGTAACCTATGTCATAAAGTTGGGGTTCTTATCCTGAGACTTTAGGGGTCTCCCTAAAATCACATGCCTAATTGTGAGTACTTATATATCTCTCTAAAGCTGCAAAAGGTGGTTAAGCCTCTATGTGGGCATCTGGGTGGGCCCTGTCCTGCCGAGGAAGAGTCTTTTCTTTATATGGTCCTTCCTGACCCCACCTCCCTTCAGCCTGGCAGGAAGTTGGGTGTGGATGGAGCCCAGAGCCAGAGATTTGTCCACACAAATCTCTCCGTTGGACCAGTGACTCTTGGGGAAAAGCCCTCTGGCATGCTGATGTGGGTGACTCATCCCACTATCTGCCAACACCTTTCTCACAAAGTGAGAAAGTTCAGGGTGCTTGTCTGCATCTGACCAGGTGCTTTAGACCAGGCCTGGGGGTCAGCTCAGGGGTCTCATGTTTACACACCCCACCCATCACCATGGTGCTCTCTCACACAGACTCTCGAGGGTCAACTTCTTAAAGGCAGGAGCACACGGAGCCAGGCCCTGATCCTCACTCTGGCTGGGGGTTAGCCTTCATCCTTTAAAGGGTGGAAGGCAGTTTGGACCCCACCATCAGGAGAGTGGTTTGGGCCTTCAACCCTTCAAAGAGGCAGCCACATCTTTTACCCTCGATGCTCAGCCTGTATACAGTTCCCTCTTGGGTCCTTCTTCCAGGCTCACCTGCATCCAACACTCAGAATGTCCACGGATTGCTTACTTGTCTGCTTCGCCCTTGAGGACTGCAACTGAGTATTTATCATCACTGTATTTTCTGTCTGTCCTGGCACATAGGAGGTATTAAAAAGACTGTGGATGGATGGATGGATGGATGGATGGATGGATGGATGGATGGATGGATGGGATAAATTCCTTGTAAGCAGGTTTCTGCAGATTTCGACTCATGGGAACTAGTCCTATGAAATGGTCCCATCTTTTGTGACACCCTCCCCAGCAAGGTGCCAGCCATAAAAGCCTCATTAATATCTCAAATAATAAGGAGACGGGGTCAACATGGTCCTTCCATCCATTAAGGATGAACACCCCTTGGGGATACAGAAGGGCTAATGCATCTCTCCCCACGGTTCTGGGGCAGCCACAGACCATCAGGGAGCCCATTAGGGAAGGAAGGTGAAGAGCTTTCGATCCCTGATGACTGATGCCTGTGATCCCAGGGTAGGCACTTCCTGGGCCCAGCAGAGGAGGGACAGGAGTAAAACCCTTCTCGCTGTTAGCAGCTAGAATCCAGCGGGGCCCTGGAGGCTTGAGATGAGGTGGACCCTCACGAAGGCTGAACTGGAAGAATCACATCATGCAACCTCCTCCTTTTAGAGATGACAAAGCAGGTCCAGACAGAGCAGGTGGTTTACCCAAAGCTATGCATTAATTCCAAAAACAGCCCTACTTCTCCACCCATCCTTGTATTCAGGCCTTCTGCAAGGTGACTATAGCTCTAGCCACCACAAAAAGGAATCTATTTCTCCTCCTTAAATCTGGACATGGCCTATGACTTGCTTGACTAACCGCAGTGGAAATGCTGATATGCCAGTTTGAAGTCTCTGTCTCAGAGTCTTATGGATTTGGGGTCTCCCCCTTGTTTTTCTACCTTTGCTAACAACATTGCTGATCTAGTTGGTGGAGGGATGAACGGAGTCCAATCAACTCAGCTGTCTCAGCCAGGCTCCGGACATGTGAGAGAGCCCAGTCAAGATCAGCAAAGCCCCACCTAGCTGACCTGCAGCTGACCAAACCCCAGAATGCACTCTGCCCAGGCCCACTGCTTCAGCAGAAGCACTCAGCTGACCTGGAGCACACATCCATGTTTACAACAGTGTGCCACTGAGGTTTTGTGGTTGTCATACTCCGGCAGTCGATAACTCAGACGTTCATCTTCCACTCATTTCCTCCTTGTAATTCTCACAGCCATGCCACGGCTCTCTCGTTGGGACAATTGCAGCCACCATGAAACAGACTCCCCGCCCCCCTTCTCGAATCTTCTTTTCTTTCCTCATCTCTCCTCCGCAACAGAGGCCCCAGCTGCCGGCTCATGGCCCCCAGACTTTTCTCTGTCATTGTTCTTTTTGTCCTTTTTCTTTTTGCTCACACGGTGTATTTAAAAGGAAAAAAACAAAAAAGAGTTTGAACCAACATTTAAATATCAGAAGCCCTCACTTAGAAATCCTCCTTTTGAAAAATCAGAAGATCCTGGGCCTTGCCTTCCCATGTGAGACTGACCATGGGGGCCTGAGAAGCAGCGGCCCCATTCCACTGGGCATGTGCAGTCCCAGGCTTTGACCACATCGTCCCCTGTTCCCCCAACGCTGAGCCTGACCCCAGCCACCACCTACCTTAGGCTATCAGTTTTCGTATTTGAGAGACATTTCTCTCTGCAGGACCCTGTCAAAGTTGGCAAAACAAAAAGGTAGACCGTGGACCCCAGGATTCAAGGGAAACAAGGAGAGTGTGTTTCTCTGTGGGAGTGACGCATATTTCCATGTATTTGAAATACTAACAATAGGCAGTTTCTCTCATGAATACCAGCCCCTGGAGACATTTGGGTTTCCCGCTCCAGCTCCAGACCAAATACCTTCAGACCAGTCCTACTTACCAGTCCTACATGGGGGCAACCTAAATCCCGGAGTCCCTTGATCACTTGCTCTGCCCCTGCCCTCACACTTTTGTACACACAGTGTGCAAACCAATGAATGTGCCCCTTCCCTCCTCAGTGGCTGATATTCAGACTCAGATTTTCCTCTCAAATCTTATCTCCACCCAGAAACCTTCCCACCTCACACTGGTCAGTAATGCTGTTGCTTCCTCTTGCATCCCATTCTGTCCAGCTCATGATGCAGCCTCAATTTTATTTGTCCTGAGTGCAGCTGTTCCAACACAATGTTACCTTCCCCTCCAAGGTGAGCCTGAGAGTTGGGGGACATGCAATATTGGTATAACTTAGGATAGAAACTGAAGGTCTGCTATTTGCATATATTTGCATCTAATTTGCATAGTTCTCATTTCTTGCTCTCTGTGCCCCTGTCCTCGAACCTTCTGCCCACCTGTGCTTGGGCAGACCACACCTGAGGAAGAAACACCTGTCTGGTCCAGGCCTGGTGAGATGGGCCCTTTTCCTCTCTTCTTCCCACAATGCAACTGGGATCCTGCCTCTGGAAATCCTAGCTTGGCTTCTAGGCTTGATATTGTGCCCACTGCCCAACATGGGGTGTAGGTGTGCCAGGAAGAGCCTGGATGAGCGGGTACATGCATGATTGACAGAATGAGTGAGTGAACTGATAAGACAGAGGAGGAGTGAGACAGTGGATGAGAGATGGAGGCCTGGTGAAGAAAGAGAAACCGGGAAACTTGAATTAAAGGGAAAATCGGGCAGAAGAGATGCACAGAAACCATTGGCATAACTGCCATTTGCTTTCATCTTCTCACTAAGGGTCCTGGAGAGCTTTGGGCTATAATCTTGGCTCTGCCCCTAACTAGCTGTGATCTTGGCTAAGCCACTGACCCTCCTGGAGCCTCTGTTTCCTCACTTTTAAAATGAGGAGATTGGAGTAGATACCTGGTTTTCAAATATCATGTAAGCAGCAGAACACATTCTTTTGATGCAATATTACAGAACAGGCCGCTATAAGACAGACGGAAGCGAGGCAGCTCTGGCTGAGGCAGAACTCTGACACTTACCCTTCCCTCCCCTACCCTCACCAGTCTGAGACATGCTGGACCGACAGCCTGGAGGGCCCTCAGTTCTGGGGCACATGGCACTGGGGAAAGCAAAGCACATGGGCCTTAGAGACAGAGCGACCTCTGGGCCCAAGCTTGAACCCCAATCCCACCAGTATATCGGTTAACTGCTGTGGCCTCAAAACTCCCAGGGACTTACAGCAAAATTATCTATTACCCCTCAGGCACTCACAGGTCTGCTGGGTGTCGGCTGATCTTGGTTGACCTCCACAGAGCTGACTCTGCTCCACCCGCCTCTAGTCCTCCTCCTCTAGTCCAGCCACAGATGAGACTGAACCTAGCCTGTCATTCTCATCAACATGCCATCGATCGAAACAAGTTTCACGGCCAAACTGAGAGTCAAGAGTGAAGTCCGCTCTCTCACAATGAGGCCGTGGCAAAGGGGGCCGAGGGTGAAGAGTTGAGACCAACAAGCCACTCTGTTACAGCAGCCTTCTAATTGCGGGGCCGTGGGCAAGTGGATGGAACTCTCCGAGCCTCAGTGGCCTCATCCAGAAAATGGGCGTAATTATACCCATCTGCCAGGGTGGTCATGAGAACGCAACGATGTTCCTACATGATACCATCTGTTTCCTGCCAAGTTTACCCTGAGGAGACCCTGCCCAGACAACTAGCAACTCAGAGAAAGCTACCAGCCCATGACAGCTTGTGATGGGGACGCCTGGTGTGTGTGTGTGTGTGTGTGTGTGTGTGTGTGTGTGTGTGTTCGCACGCGCGATTACAGATGTGGGAGCATATCTCTGAGAGGCAGATGCTGCAAACCCTGCTTTCTGATGCCACTCATAGGCTCCAAGCTTGCAGGGCCCAGCTCCCAGGCCCTGCCCACTGCACAAATCATCCTGTTTTAATTATAAGTTAATTAAAACAGGAGAGATCAAAGCCACTTTCGACAGATGAAGGATACAGAGAGCCAGGAATTTCACCATTTTATGTATTAACTACATTGTGGTTTTTTTATCCCGTTTCCCCCCTCTTTTGTGTCCGCCAAAGAGCCTTTCATATCCTTTCTCTGCCCACCTCAATGCGTGAGGAATTTGAAGTCCTAACAGCTGCGAGGAGCTGTCTGTGGAGAAGGGACCCATTCAAAGGATATCGGAAAAAATCAACGAGCCTTTTAGCTTCTGACTAGAATGAAGCTGCCACCCGCCTCACCCGCCTCTATCTAAAAGGGGGAGGAAAGACCTAGAAAACATCAGTCATTAAAAGCAGGCCAGCGAAAAGAAAGGAGGTGGGAGCTGGACTCTCCCGCTCTCACCTCTCCAGGGAGGCAGGCGTGTTTGCATTTCAGCTTCATCACGTATTACTCTCTCCCGGCTGCTACAACAAAATGGCATCAACTGGAGGCCTTATAGACAGCACAGACCTGTCCCCCGCCGTTCTGGAGGCTGGGAGTCTGAGACAAGGAAGCTGGCATGGTTGGCATCCATGGCGAGGACCCTCTTTTGGGCTGCAGACTGGCGACTTCCCATTCTGTCCTCACAGGGAGAGAGCAGAGAGGGGAAGCAAGCCAACCTGTGGTTCTTATAGGGGCACTAATCTCATGAATGGGGGCTTCACCCTTATGACCTCATCTAGTCCTAAATGCCTCCCCAAACCCACACCTCCTAGTACCGTCACATTGTGAGGCGGGGTTTCAACATAGGAATTTGGGAGAATAAAACGCTGTCCATAACAGCCACGCTGCTGAGCATGACAACCGAGCCATCAAAGCTTAGCCCGGGGATAAAGCATGATCCAGGTAACCCAGCAAAGAAAGAAAGAAATATCCACACACTAAGGTATTCAACAGGTGTTCATTGAATGTTCCCCATGCCAGGTGTCCAGTTAGGGATGGGGTACAATGGGAGCAAGTCCGATGTTGTCTCTGCCCTCCTCGTGTTTATGCTCTAAGTGGTGGGGACACACAATGCACAGGTACAATGTTATCATAATATGTAGTAGAACTACCATGCCCTCTCAAACCTCAGTGGCTTAAAGGAAAAGTTTATTTCTCTCCTGCATAAAGATTAACCGGTGGCTGAGGGTGAAGTACCTCATCTTCAATGTAGGGCTCCCTAAGATACATCCAAAAGAGGGAGACCAAGAGAATGGAAAACCACAGAGGACATGTTTGTTTGCCAAGACTGGACATGGTGTACATCACCTCTACCCATCATTCACTGGTCAGAACTCAGTCACCTGACCTACTAAGTTGCAAAGGGACCTGGGAAATGTAGTCCATCTGGTGACCACTTCCTAACAACTACACTACCATATGGAAGAGGAGAAGAACTTTAGGAGACATATTTGCAAAAGTCCTGACAGATGAGAGAGGGCGGAAAGAGTGGTAAAAGGGAATTAATTTTTATTCAACACCATGCCAGGCACCAGATAGAGGAGGTCCTCACAGCCAGAAGGCTGATATGACTATTTATTGAGGATCAGAGGGCTAAGCAGTACATTAGTGCAAGAGCCAAGACTTGAACCCAGATCCATTTGATTCTATACTTCATGCCCTCCTCCTGCTTTTTCTGCCAGTTCCTAAGATCCTGAGAGGCCAGCCACCATCCTAGAGTATGATACCGATCAGAGGCCCAGTAAATGTTAAATTATTGAATGAATGAATGAATGAATGAATGAATGAATGAGTGAATGGTGAGTGAATTGGGTGAATGTGCAAACAGACTGGAAAGAGTTGCATCTCAAGCTGTGCTCAGATGCTGGACCACAGAGGAAGGTCGGTGACCTCAATTCCCCTCTCTCCTGAAGGGGCTGACCATTTCAGCCAGGTCCTCAGGTGAGTTGAGCTGAGGGGTGCAGGCTGTTGCACATGGCTTTTGTTACTCCTCTCATCCTGCCCCACGAAGACTCTGCCAGACTTGAGAGGCTCCTCCTCGCCTGCAGGCTCAGGTTGGGGTGGAGGAAGTAGCACATTCTCTCCCCTCCACAGCTCAGTTTGCTCGGCAGCAGCCTAATGACGTCACCAGTGGCATCATGAACAGGCCTGCACACGCCCCAATGCATGAAGGCAAATCTAAGCCTGGGATCATATTCTGAGTTAGACTGGCATTAAGAAAAAGACACCAAGGATTTTTTTTTAAATATATGTATCTTATTGATTTTTTACAGAGAGGAAGGGAGAGAGAGAGTTAGAAACATCGATGGGAGAGAAGCATTAAAAAATGGCAAAAAAAAAAAAAAAGCAGGGGGCAGGGAGGACATGGAGTCTAGACTCAAATGGATCTGGGTTCAAGTCCTGGCTCTTGCACTAATGTACTGCTTATCCCTTCTGATCCTCAATAGCTAGTCATATCGGCCCTGGCTGTGAGGACCTCCTCTATCTGGTGCCTGGCATCATGTTGAAAAAAAATTAATTCCCTACTGGGGATGAGCTCAAAACCAAGGTACATGCCCTTGACCGGAATTGAACCCAGGACCTTTCTTTCCGCAGACTGACGCTCTATCCACTGAGCCAAACTGGTTTCGGCAACACCAAGGATTCTTGAAGAAGGGAGGTAGGATGGGAGAGAGGGCTCTTCATTATACCTAAGAAAGACCTTCCCAACAGCTCCAGGGTGGGTGGGAGAAACGCACCTGAGAGCAGATACCTGTGGAAAAGTCAGGGGATTCTTAGGGGAGCCATTTGCATGCAAATCTGTTGGGAAATAGAGAAATTACCCAGAGCTGCTCATCAAATCCTCAGAGGTCAGAGCTAGAAGGGTCTTTAGAGAGAACACTTCTTAAATCACGTTCCCCCTTTACAGATGGGGCTTGGGGCCCCAGGGAAGGGCTCTAGAGACCAAGGTAACACCAAGAGGAGGGCAGCGGGGTATTAGAATTCCTTGACCTGCCTCTTGTCCCAAGCCAGACACCAGACAACTGTCCTCTCCAGACCTTTTTGCTCTGATCTTTCCCCCGTAGCTGTGGGATTTTCCCACAGACTCATACCATCTTCTTATATCTTATTTTGTGAGATCACTTCAAATCTAGTCTACTTCTGACATGGTCAAGATTTTGATGAAATGTTTTATGGAATTCAGTGGCACGCCGAAGCCATTAGACTGTCAGTGAAAGACGACTTGCGGACAGTGGACTCTGGCTGTATTTTTCTAAGCTTTGAGACACTTTGACTCTGGAGCCCAAGGATCTGGGTTCAAACCCTGATGCTGCCACTTCCCAGCGGGATGACTTTGGACAAATTATCCTGTGACTCCATTTTCCCCTGTGCGAAACGAGGATACTGCTGTCAACAACTTCCTACAGAGGTAAGATGAAATAAGTTCATACTTGGAAAGCATTCGGAAGAGTGCCCAGACTATAGTAATTGTTCAATTAATGTTAGCTACGGTGATCAACAGGGCAGGGTAGAAGGGGGTCAAGGGAGCTGGATGCACTGAGACCTGACTCTGATGGGGACTGAAAAGTTCTCTGAAGGCACATTGGTCAGTGACTCAAGAAATTCAGGCTCTAGGTCCAGCTCAGTCATGTAAGGTGTTGCCTTTGGTAAGTAACTCCTGTATCTCCAAGCCTCAGTTTCCCCATTTGGAAAACGAAGCAAGGGTACCAAGCAATCCCTAACTTCTGCTCCCAGCTCTACATTCTGGGGAGTCCGTGCTTGAAATTCCTGGTACTGTGAAGGGAACTGAGCTCCACAAGTCTGTTTAGTCTCTCACCCTAACACGGCAGCATCTGTAAGCTCCATTCTTACAGTCTGGTCGCTTCTCTTCTGGCCCATTCTTAGAGACTTCCCAAAGGATTCCAGAGCCAAGTCGGTCAGCCTGGGCCATCGGAGCTGATCTGGATTCCAGGCAGAAATCTGTGGGTCTGTGGGTCCGTGGGCTGCCCACCCGCCAGCATCACCCTCCCCTCAGGTCCCACCATCTATAATCTGGCATCGTCATCCCAGCCTGAGCCTGGCAGTGGGGGTGGGGGGGCAGCCTGTCTCCAGCAGAGCAGAGGCTCCCCTAAGTGGTGGCTGGGGCAGCCCCGGGCCAGCTGCTCTCTTGGTCTGAGCCGCAGTGGACTTGACAGTCTGGGAGGCGAGGAGGAGGGCCGCGCCCCTGCCCAGCTGGCCCAGCAGGAGATCAAGAGACAGGGCTGTCAGCCTGAGTTTGGGAAGTGCCACTCGGCGGCCTCAGAAAAGAGACTTTGGGGACAAGGGGACGGGTTGGGGAATCTCCGAACATCTTTCGCTTCCTCCTTCTCCTCTCTGCCTCCTTAAGCGACACCGACTGCAGGTATGGCTGCGCATGAGACAGGCCGGGTATGTGCCCCTTCCTCGGCTCTATGGCTTTGGGCAACTCATGTCTCTGCTGGGGCCTTGCTTTCTTCATCTATAACGTGGGGGACCTGACAGGACCCACCTTATGAGATTGGGGGAAAGTCCAAAGAGAGAGAAGGCTAGACAGCTGGTACTTGCATGCACTCACAGTATGCGTTACTGCATCCCGATGACAGCCCTTGGAAAGAGACACAGAGAGGTTAAGGTACCGGCTCCAGGGGACACAGCTATTCAGAGCAGAGCCGGCGTTCTGGCCCAAGCAATATGGCTTCAGATCCTGCTCGTACCCACCCCTTTTCAGGGAGAGTTTCCAGCCCAGGCTCTATGGGAGCGGACCAATACTGCCTCCTCTCCCCCTTCTTCTCACTGATGCTGGGCGAGGCTGTCCAGGAGGGAGGCTGTGGCCAGCCCGGCTGCAGGAGAGAGAAGGAGCCAACATGCTGTGGGAAGCTGCCTCCAGACTGGGCGTCAGTGGTGCCCACGCAATGCCAGCAGCCACCCAAAGGCTCCTCCCGCTGACCCGGTCTCCCCGAGGCTGAACTATGTGGATCCTTTTCAAAGTAGTCAGAGTTCAGAGCACCAGAGCTCAGAGGAATGTTTCTTCAAGCACATCCGGATATAGGAGCTTTGCACCGGATTATGTCACTGCGCTGGGGGGTAAGAGGGGGGGGTGTTTCAAGGTCTGGACCCTCCTAAACCACACCATCAGCTGAGACATCCTCTGCTCAGACCCCAGCAGCCTTTGGAGACCTAACCCCCAGCCCCTGGGTTTCATATAGTCCAGGTGGAACAGCAGGAGAGCTGGCCACGCGCTGGCACTGAGAAGACGGGTGCTTATCCCCAGAGCACCCCAACATCCAGAAGGAAGGGCAAGATGAGGCGGGAGGCCTGCGTGTGATGCATTGGGCCAAAACCAAGAACCAGGACGGTGACATCGACGACCACTTTCTCTGAGCTGTCCTTGCCGGCCAACCAGAGCGAGGGAACCAATGCATTTACGGAGAGAGCTCAGGGCCACAGCAGCCCCAGGCTCTGACTTTCTGACCAGACCTTGGCTCCTGGGCCCAGGCCCTGTGGCTCTAAGGAAGCCAAGGCCAGTGAACCAGGGGCATCACCAACCCAGCCAATGCCCACCCCCCACCAACCCAGCCAATGTGCCCCCCCCTTTTCTAAAGTTGTCTCCCCATCCCTCACCCAGCACTTCTGAATTCCTGTCTCAACCTCCTAACTTCACCTCCCTCTCCAGCTCCACTTTTCTATGGCTCTGCCCCTCTGCCTGTCTCCTCCACCCTGTGCTGGGTACTTCTCACCTGCCCCTCCAGCCCCTGCCCTGCCCTCTTCCTGAGTGTCCCTCCTTCACCACCTCTGTCCCTGAGGACACCCGTCTTTACCCCTCACGTGTCCCTGAGACTCCCCCTCTTCAGCCCATGTCTTCAGACTCAGGTGAGATCAGTGAAAGTGAGCGTCAAGGTCACCTTCATGGGGAAGGAAGAAGAGGAGGACACCAGGAACCGGCTCTGAGAGACGCAAGGAGTGGGGTGAGGGGCATCATAGCCAGTGTCAGCAGGAGGTACGTTTGCTACCGAGGACACCTGTCATGAACTCCCCTAGGAAACCAGCAAACCCTGAGGACCTGGGGGAGGCCAACTGCACCACCTGACCCTGGCCGGATTGGATGGGGTGAGTGAGAGGCTTTGCATTAGACAGCTCCGGTCCTAACTCGGGATTTGGTCATCGACTAGCTCGGTCATCAGCTAGATTGGTCACCAGGATGATGACAATAGCTGATATTGACCTAGTACTTGTGCCAGGCCCAGCCCAGCAATGGAGGTGGAGGCATTCAACAAGCATAGACATAGGTGTTAGTATTACTCCCACTTTCCAGATGAGGAAACCGAGGCACTGAGCAACTAAGTGACCTGTTCAAGGTCACAGATTACAGTGGGTGGTAGAACAGAGGTATAAACTGAGGACTGCACAGCTCAGCAGCCCCTGTCCTTGACAACTCTGCCCCCTCGCACCCCCACTCCTAGCCAACTCCCCTCCCCGCACACTAGTCAGGGACTGAATGCCCAAGATGGCCCACTTTGCGGGCGCAAAGCCTATGCAGGCACACGGGGCTTGGTCTACTGCTCTGTTGTCCTCATCCTGAAATTTTCAATGATTTTTTAACAAGGGGCCCTACATTTTCATTTTCACTGGGTTCTGCAAATCCTGGAGCTAATTCTGCCTCCAGAGAGCAAGACAGCTTTGCGTTGGGATTTGCGATTTGGGGGTAGGGACGTGTGCCCTGCACCCAGTGGCCCAGCCCACCCTAGCTCTGAAGCCAGGGCGCTGAGCCCCACGCCCACCGGCTCTTGGCGGGCAGCCTGGCTGACATGCCAATGGCTGTGACATCAGAAAGGTTTCAGGTTTCCCTGTCAAGCTCCCGGCCCCCACCAGCTGACAGAGCCTCCTTTGGGTGGGCCAGTGGATCCCCACATCCTCACTCCATCACAGCCCTGCGTCCTGTCACTCAGCTCCCAGCCGGGTGTCAGATGGGTGCCCATGACTCATCATCGCCTCTTACAGCTTCCCGCAACCTCTCCATCTCAGAGACCTCCCTCCGGCTCTCCGGGCACGGATGAGGGGAGGACCTGAGACTCAGGGGCTTATTCAAGGTCACTCAGTCAGCAAGTTGGAGCAGAGGTCTAGCCCAGGATTCCTATCCCGACCAGGCGTTCCCGCCAAACCCCTGCCACTCTGCCCCTCTTTGTCCCCACGGGTCTCTCTGAGCAACATCTGCCCAGGAAGGCAAGGTGGCCTTTCTGGCCTCAGAATTCTGCCCCCGGCACTGAGTCAATACTAGGCCTGGGCATCTCACTAACAGAGTGTGACACAGAGAAAGGCGGGGAGGTGGGGGGGCGGGGGGAGGAGGCACGCCTGGGCGCTCGGTACAACAGCCGTCACTTACCTATTTATCTGCCTGCCTGGCAGCCTGCCTGCCTGCCTTTTCTCGGGTCTTCTATTTATTTATCTGCCAATCTATCTTTCTGTCTGTCTTTTCATCTATCACCTGTCTCTCCGCGTGTCAGAGCTGCCCACAGCCCTCCCTCCCTCGCCCACCTTCCCGCAGAATCCAAACGTGTCTGCAGGCTCTCGGGCCCTTTCCTTCCTGCCGCAGCCGGGACAACCCCGCCCGTGTCCCGGAGCTGGCACTGGCCCTGCCCCTTGCCGGCTGGTCCCAGGGAGGCAGAGACACTGGCCAATCTCGTAGCACAATGACTGTCATCCATAACCATGGTGATGGGCGCCACTCTCCACTCCTTTCTTCCCTCCGCCAGTGTTTTCTGAGCACCTACGTGTGCCAAGTGCTGTGATTAGGGCCTGATGCTGGGTTAAAGGTCCCTGAGAAATTGAGTTTCCACCTCGGGCCACGCACACAGACCACGTGTCTGTTACACACAAGAGGTGCCAAGCCCTGAGGGGTAGGGTGCCCGCCCTGAGTCGCACAGCCAGTGAGGGGCACGGCTGCAGCAGACCCAGCTGGGTCCCTCCCACGCCGGTCCCTTTTGTTTCTAAATCCTTTTCTGATGGACAACTTTGCCCCAAGAGCCTGAGAGGATGACGGAGGCAGAGACGGGGAGCGGGTAGATGCCTCAGCTGCTGGGAGATCCGGGGCCACGCACTCCATCAGCTATTAATCCCTTCACTCAGCCATGTGATTCTATAGCATCGCGTCGCCCAAGTGCTGTGATGGGCACGCGATTACGACAAACAACAGCAGCCCGACAGCTCTGCCCGAGCCGGCATCAGGCTGAGCCACGGGCCCGGGGAAGGCGGTGTCACACACACACACACACACACACACACACACACACACACACCATCCTGGTGCAGGATCAGGCCGACCTCCACCTCAGAAAAGCATGAGAGATCTTTGCAGAAACATGCCCTAAAGAGCACCAATGTGATGGAGAGCAGAGCGCAGCAAACTTTCTGTCAAGGGCCAGGCAGTAACTGCTTTTGGCTTTGCAGTCAGTGTCTGTTGCAATGTTTCAGTTCTGCCCTGGTAACCGGAAAGTCGCTGCAGAGGACATGCAAAGGATGGGTGTGGCTGTGTGCGCTCCCCTCTTCTTCCCCCCCCCGCCCCCGCCCCATCATTCTTTCTTCACCAGCCGGGCCCCCAGGCTGTGGTCTGCTGACACTTTGTCTAGTTCTGCACCAATAATAACAGCAACAAGAAGAATGATGCTAATGTTTACAGAGTGCTTACTGCGTACCAGGTCAGATCTCACAATAACTTTAGGAGGTTGAGAATATTAACCTCTCCAATTGATAACTGAGGAAACCGAGGCACAGAGACTGTTAAGTAACTCACCTGCCCAGGCAGTGGCAGTGCCCATCAGGAAGTTCTACTGTATATCCACCCACCCAGTAACCCAGGGGCTTCGGGTCACCTTGGACCCTCTCTTCCTCTCTTGTCCCACACCTCACTCTTCCAAATATCTTCACAAATCTAATGGCTGCTCACCCCCACCCCTACCCCCAAACCATCCTGGTCTGAGCCTCCATCCTCTCTCACCTGTTATTACAACAGCCCTCTCCCTGGCTCCCCTGCAATCTGTTCTCCGTGCAGCAGCCCGAGGCACCCTCACACACCAGCCGCCTCACTGTGTAATTTAGTTTATGCCACCGCTCCTCTCTGGCAATGAGGATAAAAGGCTGAAATGCCAGCAGCATCTGCCTCCACCCCTCCCAGCTCCCCAGCCTCTGTTCCTGGAACACACCAGTGCCCCCTGCCCGAGGGCCTTTGCACTGGCTGCTCCCTCTGCCTCCTCCCCAGACATCCACAAGGCTGACGCCCTCACTTCCTGTAAATCTTTGCTCACATTGCAACTTCCCTCCGAAGCCCTTCCTCGCCACCCCTGCAATTCTGCAACTTGCTTCCTGGCCCCTCACTCCTGCTCTGTCCTATTCTGCTCTTCCTTTTCCTTTTCCCATATGGCCTGTTACCGTTACCACACAATGTAATCTGGCTATTTATTATCTTTATTTAATGTCCCACCGTTCTGCGCTAGACTGCAGGGCAAGCTATTATTGTTTGTCGCTGGCATGCCCCAGCCCCTCCAGCAGCACCAGCCCCTGGCAGGTGCTCAGGGATATTTGTTGAATGGACGCAGGAGTCCAGCCCCAGCCTTCCTCGTCCAGTGCCTGCGATGGCCTCGGGCTCTGAGTGCAGATGGAGAGCTGAGGGGCCCACGTGTGCAGGAAATCACACTTTTTCTGGAAGCCCTAGAGAACGCTCCCACTCACATGTAGCTGCCGGCACCTGCACAGGAATTTTCACACTCGCTGGGCCTGGATGAGCTCAGAGTGAGACCATATTGTTGTGGCTTTTGATGTGAGCACACAGGGAGTAAGTCACGCCCCTCCCGGTCCAGCTCCTGGAACTAACAGAGAAGAGAGAGCTCACGCCCTTTGCACCAAAGGAGGCCAGAGGAATCCAGGTGGCACGCGAGTCTCAGCAAAAAGGGACTCTCTCTGAGGATGTGGGGCTCGGGAGGCGGGCAGTTGATGAAGCTGGTTCGAGCCACGCTGGCCAGCTGCCCCTGGCTCCTGGGGCCAGAGGCATGACAAGGCACCATCTTGGTCTCAGGCTGCCATGGACCCAGCAGCGGGCTTGTTTAGAATGGCAAACTCATTTAACCTTTCAGTCCTCATCCCGCTCGTTATGCCTCTGGCTGTCGCCTTCTGGTCCACGCCCGGATCATGACCCACTGGGTTGACTTGGACAAATTGCCTCACTCCTTTGGACTTCAATTTCCTCCACTCTAAAGTGTTCTTCAGGACCCCATCTAGCAAGGTCAGTCGGTGGCTCTGAGATTTCATAGCTAATCCATCACAATAACCTGGTACAGGTTTTAACTCCAGTGGGTAAAAGACAGAGGGAGAAAACCTCTACAGTAAGACCTGGCTGCAGACATAGGGAACTGCATCTGAATTTCTGTTCCATCTCTGGCCATTTGCCTTCAGTGTGCACATCTGTAAAATGGGGACAATAACCCCTTCCTCCTGAGGTTGTCGGAATGAGGTGGGATGATGTGGGCCGAGTGCTGTGGGTAGCTATGATTCTTACAGACGGGCTCAATAGAGAATGAGTGTATGACCTGGATGCTGAAGAGAGGGTGACCTTAGGTCTCAACCAGGGGAGAGAATGTTTATTAGATTTACCCCCCGTATCTCTAAAAAGACACAATATCACTTCAGGGAGTATTTTGTTTGGAAGCTAAAAGAGACAATACGATACAATAAGGTAAGCAATATTTTGTACTATCGACTTAGTTAAGTTAGGACTACGTTTCCCAGCATTCCCTTCTCTGTAGTTCTGGCAATGAACCCTAAGGATGTTGGCTCAGAATGGAAGAAAATATAGTGTCAGATCAGGTCCAATTCAGGGACCTGGGTGCATTAAGCAGAGATTCCGATTCAATGCATTAGCTCCAGCAGCTGGGGCGAGCTCTAACAGTTGGCGCTGTTGGTTGCCTAAAACCTGGATACAAGGGCAGCTCATAATAGATGAAGTTCTAATGCCAAGCACTTTCCTGGTAGGCTGCCGAAGAAGGTATCCAAACGCATAGCGATACTGGGATGCCAGAGTGGATTTATCATGGGCATCCACCCCAACAGGTGCAGGCTGTCATGCAGGCCACCATGCCAGTTGGGTGTTGATCCCAAAGACTCAATGATGCGTGGAAGGTCTGAGACACACAGAGATGCTGTGTGAAGACGTAGGCGGACCATATAGGTGCCTCATAGCACAGGCCACCCTCCGAAGACAATGATTCTCCTCCTGAGAAAGAGCTCTCATCGTTACTGCCCCTTTGAGAAACCAGAAGCTCAGTCACAGGCCAGCAGTCACTACACCTTCTGAGCTTCCCATCCTGAACTGTGTTGTCTGAGCAAGCAAAGCGTACAATTGGACATCCGCAACAGTAATCCCATCTAATAAAAGAGTAATATGCAAATTGACCGTCACTCCAAGATACAAGATGGCTCCCCCCATGTGGTCAAAAATGGCTGCTCCCATATGGACACAAGATGGCTGCCACAAGATGGCCTGCAGGGAAGGGCAATTCTGGGCAATTAGGGGTGACCAGGCCAGCAGAGGAGGGCAGTTGGGGGTGACCAGGAGAGCATTTGGGATAAACCAGGCCTGCAGGGGAGGACAGTTGGGGGTGACCAGGCCTGCAGGGGAGGACAGTTAGGGGTGACCAGACTGGCAAGGGAGGGCAGTAAGGGATGACCAGGACAGCAGGGAAGGGCAGTTAGGGATAATCAGGCCAGCTGGGGAGCAGTTAGGCATTGATCAGGCTGGCAGGGGAGTCGTTAGAGGATGATCAGGTTGGCAGGAAGAAGTGGTTAGGGGCAATCAGGCAGAGGCAGGTGAGCAGTTTGGAGCCAGCAGTCCTGGATTGTGAAAGGGATGTCCAACCACCTGTTTAGGGTGCAGGCTGGGCTGAGGGATAACCCCTTTCCTCTCCTCCCGCACCCCCATGAATGAATTTTATGCACCAGGGCTCTAGTTTTATCATAAAGTGGAAATGATACATCAGCTCAAGCTGGTCAGGAAGGCACCAGGCAGTCTCCTGAGCAAACACTGCAAATGCCCCTCCTCTACTCATGCTGCAACACTCCCTCTCTCTCAGCCCACATCTCATGTGCAATTCCTTGGCACGTTGACTGGGGTTTATAGAGGCCTCTGCACCCGAGGCTCATTACCCTACAATCCCACAGCACCCTCTTTGGGACGGTGATGACAGAAGATCTTCCCGGTGGCAGTACTTTGAGCTGTGAGCATGATCATTTACTTAGCCTGGAAGGGGAGATGGGTAGAGATATTCATCTACATTGATTCATGAGCTGTGGCTAATGGTTTGGCTGAATAATCAGACACTCGAAAGGAACATAATTGGACAATTGGTGAAAGGAGGGCTTGAGGAGAACTATATGGCTGGAACTTTCTGAATTGGCGGGTCATATAAACAGTCATCAAGGAGTGGCCTCGGGGAGAGGGGGGTCTTAGTAAGTGGATGGGCAAAATGGCCCGTTCTGTGGATTTCAGTCAACTCTTTCCAAGAGTTTATCATCACCCCACGGGCTCGTGAATAAAATGGCCATGGTGGGAAGGAGGGCCGTTCTGCCTGGGTTCAGCCCATTAGACTTTCGCTCATGAAGGCTGATCTGGCTACACTCAGGGCTAAGTGCCCAAGTACCAGCGGCCGAGTCCAACCGTAGGCCCCTCAACATGGCACCAGGATTTGCTCTCATTCACTCGGCCAGACCTCTATTTACTCTGGGTATGGATTTGCCTTCCCTGACGCAGTGCTTCTGCCAGATCCGCCATCTGTGGACTTCCAGATGCCTGGTTCACTATCACAGCATGCCACACAGTTTTGCCTCTGATGGTTCACAGCACGGAAAGTGTGGCAATGGGTCCAGGTTCAGTCAATTCCCTGGGATAACCATGATCTCCATCACCCGGGAGCAGCTGGTCTGACAAAATGGTGGGATGGCCTTGCAAAGGCTCCGTTGTGGCACCAGCCTTGTGACAACACCTTGCAGGGCTGGGCCATAGCCTCCAGGAGGCAGGCTGTGCTCTGAAATCAGCAACCGCTCTCCGGTGCTATTCACCCTGCAGATGGGATTCCCAGATCTGAGAATCAAGGGGTAGAAATGGGAGTGTCTTCTCTCCCTGTTAACCTACGGAATTCACTAGCAAAAATGCTGCTTTGTGCCCCATGACTTTAGGTTCTGTTGGACTGGATGTCTTAGTTCCCAAAGGTGGACTGCTTCTACCGGGACACAGAACAATGGTCCTGTTAAACCGGAGGTGAGACTGGACTACTTGGGGCTCCCCGAGCCAATGGATCAACAGGCATAGAAACGGGTCTCCATACTAGCTAGAGTGACGAATCCTGAATATCAAAGGTTTAAACTGGGTTACTGCTACTAGTATACAATGGGATAAAACAGGAAGATGTCCTGAATTCAAGAAACCTCCTTTTATTCCCATGTCCTGGTATAAAAGTCAATAAAAAAAAAAAATGACCCATGCCCAGCAGGCATAGCTCAGTGGCTGAGTGCAGACCCAAGTACCAGGAGGTCACAGTTTGATTCCTGGTCAGAGTACATGCTCTCATTGCAGGTTTTGTTCCCTAGTGTGGGGCCTGCAGGGGGCAGCCAATCAATGATTCTCTCTCATCATTGATGTTTCTGTCTCTCTCTCTCTCCCTTCCTCTCTGAAATAAATAAAAATATATATTTTAAAAAATGACCTGGCCGAAATTGGCTTGGCTCAGTGGATAGAGCGTCAGCCTGCAGACTGGAAGGTCCCAGGTTCGATTCCGGTCAAGGCATGTACCTTGGTTGCAGGCACATCTCCAGTAGGGGGAGTGTAGGAGGCAGCTGATCGATGTCTCTCTCTCATCTATGTTTCTAACTCTCTCTTTCCTTTCCTCTCTGTAAAAAGTCAATAAAAATTTTTTTTAAAAAAAAATGACCTGTTGTAGGTAAGACACTAATGACCCAGATCCTTAAAGAATGACAATTGAGCCACCCAGTCAGGCAAGGGACTGTGATAGGCCATGATTCTTGCTAAGGGAAAATAGAAAACAACATGGGTAGCAGAAAAAAAAAGGAAGTATAAATACCAGCTACCATCGCATGCATGACCAGTTGAGGAAATCAGGATAATAGAGTTGAGTATTTCTTCTTGATTTTGTATAAAAACCTTTGTGTGTATGTTAATCAATTCTTTTCCCCTCTCTCACTCCTTTTATCATCTAACCTAAGATTTGTAACCAGTCTCTAATTTATCATCCACATTTAGGTGATAGGTTGTCTAAGAAGGAGTATGACTCAGCTAGAAAAGGTTTGACATCACCCAAAGACGGATAAAGGGATGTGTGTCTCTTTTGGAAGGAAAGTTGGTGTGTTTTCATTTGTCATAGCTGCCTTATGTTAGGAGGAAGCAAGATTGTGCTATGATCTTAATTTGGAAGTTAAAAGAAGTATGTAAACATGCCACAGTGACAAGAGTAATCTATGGTAGTTTTGTACTGAGTAAACTAAGCTAGGACTACATTTCCCAGAATTCCTTCCCCTTGCTGGTTCTGAGTTTGTTTGGCAGTAATTTGGGTTGGGGGAGTGGGGAGTGAAATGAAGCAGCAGCCATATCTGCATTCAGAAGGTCAGTGTAGGATCAAGGACAGTAGTACCTCTTGCACACAGCTCACCCTGTTGGGGTGGGGCAATACCTGGACCACAGCAAGCCCAGCTTCTTCTCCATCTCCTCCAGCATCTCCAGGTCCCAGGCTGCGTGCTGTGCAGCCCCAGGGTGAAGCGTGCCAGCTGCTTCTGCAGGTCGGAAGCTTGAAGATGGTGAGAACACATGAGTTCCAGCTCATCATTGGGTCTGGCCCTGCCAAGGCATTAGGGGTGAGTTAATTAAATGTTTGACCGAATATAGCAGGCTAATGTTTAAGTTGATAATTTTGAATGGCCCGCAAATGATGTTATACATATCCAAATGGCCCTAGAACTGGTGACTATGCCACCTTACATGGCAAAAGGGACTTGGCAGGTCTGGAGATGGGAAGTTTACCCTGGGTGATCCAGGTGGCCCAATGCCATGCCCAGGGGGACAGAAGATCAGTCATAGCAGTGGACGATGACAACATCAAGAGGCTGACATGCTGGGAGGAAAGGGTCACAAGACAAGCAAGCAGGTGGCTTCCAGAAGCTAAAAAAAAAAAAGGCATAGAAGCACATTTTTCCTCTGAGCCTCCAGAAGGACCCAGCCCCGGGGACACCATGACAGTGGCCCGGACACTGCTTTCAGACCTCTGACCTCCAGAGCTGTCGGGGAATTCCTGTGCCATCTTCAGCCACTAAGTTTGTGGACATTCACGCAGCAGCATTAGGACACTGATACGGGTCCAACGGGACAACGTGTCTGGGTGTGTGACCCCCAGAACCCACTCGCCACGGAAGGCATGGCCCTGGGGTCCTAGGGTTGGTGATGAGAACTGGGAACACAGGCGGGCAGATCTGAGGCGATGTCATTGGCAGGTGCCACATCAGGGGAGCCAGGCAATGCCCAAGCCAAGCCTGGCCAAGAACAAGACATCCACCAAGACCGTGGAGGCTCCAAAATGACCGCAACTTGCCAACTTCCTTCTCACCATTTCCCTCTTCTTCTCAGCACACTGCGGGAGCCACCCACACCCACAGGACGAATTTGGGGAGCTGGGAGGAGAGCACACAGCAACTGTCTCCCGAGACATCTTCTCTTGTTGCTTCCTCTCTCAGGAAGTCCTTACCACGGAGGTCCTAGCTCCAGATTAAATATACCAGGAGGGACAGAGGGGACAGGCCTGGCCCACTCAGACCCTCTCTTCCTGGAAGCTGTGACCAGGCGTGTCCTGTGGCAGCATTTCAATGAACAGAGGGAACGAGATTTCATTAGCTCGACAACAACATGGACAATGAGAGAGAGTCCTGAAATATTAGTCTCTGACCAAACAGTTCATTGCACAGAGAGAAACACTGAGACCTTGACATAGGGAAGGTCTTCTCCAAGGTCACAGAGGCGTGCAGCTCGAGGTGCAGAATCAGCCGGCCCAAGTTCTGCTTCTGGCTCTGCCAGTTATTAAAGTATAATCTCAGGTAAATCACCATAATCTCTCTGCATCTATTCCCTCAATATAAACAGGGAAAATAGCAGCTCCTGCCTTACATTGTTACTGAGACCATAACTGGCAAGTCCCCAATAATCAGCAGCTGCTATAATTATAATAATTCCACAAATAGTTATTATTACAGTAATTCCCCCAATACTGCTCTCTCCTAGGTACTGAGGAAATAGTTTCTGGCCCAAAGAGTTCCCATGTCATGAAGGAGACAGACAAAATAAGCAAATTCTGCCTGGCCAGGGTGGCTCAGTGATTGAGCATCGAGCCATGAACCAGGAGGTCATGGTTTGATTCCCAGTCAGGACATATGGTCAGGTTGTGGGCAACCCCAGTGTGGTGTGTGTAGGAGGCAGCTAATCAATGATTCTCTCTCATCATTGATGTCTCTATCTCTCTCTCCCCCTCTCCCTTCCTCTCCCAAATCAATAAAATATTTTTTTAAAAATTAAGCAAATTCACCATCTGAAACATTCTTCAGAAGTGAGGAGAGGGTGAGTCTAATTTTGCCCCAAATGGGGAGAAAATGAACTAAAAAGTTTTCCCAAAGAAGGTGTAATCTGAATATAGTTCCAAATAGTACACGGGAGTTTTTCCAGATGGCCAAGTGACTAAAGAGATTCCTGCAAGAGAAAGAGTATGTGCAAAGGCCCTGGGGTATGAAAAGGTAGCTCAAAGTGTGTTTGGCAAGTGCAGGCAATTCCAGCTCACCGGATGGCCTGATAGATAGTAACAGGAGGGCAGGGGTCAGATGCTGGAGAGCCCAATGCCAGGTGAGGTGCTTGAATTCCTCCTACTGGCCTATAATCTCAAACTTGCCCTCATGAGAAGTACCATAGGCAGATGGAGGAAAAATTGCCTGTAGTGGTCTAGATACTAGCATTTATTTATGTACTTCAAAGTCTCCAGTTTTATCTTAATTCCCATAAACCAGTATCCTCTTCAATATTATGTCCATGTTCATTTGCTTATTTAACAAATGTTTATTAAGTGTCTACTGAACAGCCTTTAGAATATCAGTAAATATAACCAAGATGCTTACTCTTGTGGATCTTTTATTCTAGTGAGCAGGGAGAGATGGTGGTGGAGAAAGGCAACAAACAATAATGGTGATAGATGAGAGAGAGAGAGAGAGAGAGAGAGAGAGAGAGAGAGAGAGAGAGAGAGAGA
>JAAGEH010000190.1:552847-660617 GCA_011751065.1 Lasiurus cinereus | reverse complement strand
GAAAGAGAGAGATAACTGAGTTGTTATAAGGTTATACATGCTTAGAGAACAGAAAAATCAGAATAGGATAAGGTACAATGTCATTAAATTAATTCATAAAGTAATGAAGAAATTAATGTGGATGGATGGATGATGGATGTAGATGGATGGATGGATATGGATGGATGGATGGATGGGTGGATGGGTGGATGGATGGGTGGATGGATGGGTGGATGGGTGGATGGGTGGATGGATGGTGGATTTATGGATGATGGATAGATGGATGTTTGCAAGACAGGATAGAAGAAATGAGAAAGCTGGCTGGATGGTGAGGACCACTGAAAGGGTTTAAGCAAGGGAATGACGTTACTCGCATCGGGCAATGCTCGGCCTCCCTCACGGCAGCCGGTTGCCATTCTGCACAGTCACGGTCACGGAGAGGTGAAGCCGGCCAGAGCAAGTTTCCCGGGTCCCACCTGACCCCCAAGCAGCCTCTCAGCTTGTTACCACACTTCGAATGCAGCTGAATTTCCCAACACACAGCTGATAGAAGTACCTTCTGGGCACACGGCAGTTAATGAATCACTTGGTTAAAGTGCAGCAAAGGGAGGGAGCTCAAACCCTGGAGGCGGGTGGCAGGCTGGGGACTCCCGCCCTTGTTACCGCCTGGAATCCAATCTCCGGAAAGAGGGGACTGACGCTTGGGGAAATGAGTGCGTGCTCATCACTCCTTGTGTTGGCAGATGCTTCCCCCAGACACACGGCCGCCTCTCACCCGGTTCTGGGCAGAGGAGGCGGGAGGTCGGGGCTCCTGGGGCCGCTCACTGCCAGCCACCTCACAGCTCTGGGCCTCGGCTTCCTCGTCACTGAAATGGGAAGGCCATTCCCAGCCCTTCTCTCAGCATCAAATAAACGAATGGAGAAAATAGAAAATCCATTTCTTTAAGTAACGAAAGCTGTGGATTTATTAGCGGAAACTAAACATTTCCATTGTGTGGAGCAAGTGGCAGGGCCGGGGTGAAGAATGGACGCACACAGCTGGTTCAGAGCCTGACGCTGCGTCTCTCAAAGCACGACTTGGGACCAACTGTGTTTTCTCTCTGAGCCTCGACTTCCTCGTCTGTAAATGGGGGTTGTCACACCCCCTCATAGGCCGACTGGGTGAATGAAAAGAAATACTGCATCTTGGTGCCCGGCGCATATGAATGTGGCTCGAATGACAGTTGGCATTGCTGTGCCCAGCCTCCTGCCCGGGACCCTCTGATCTAGAACAAAGTGCACTCTGCCTCTGCAGATACCAGTGCTGGCTGGGATGATGGGAAAGGGTCTGTGGAGTACCAAATCCTGGAGTGGGCCTGAGGCCCCCACCCCCTCAGAGGCTCTTCTAGACCATCTCTGGGTGAGTCGAGAGCAGACCACGGCAGGCGCAGGGGCGAGAGGCGGGTGGCTCTGGTCCCTCCTGGGGCTGCAGCCATTTCCCCTGGAAGTTAGCCGCTGATGGTGCTAACCAGAGGCTCAGCCGCAGCCTTCTCTCGATGCCAGACTAAGGGCCCCACGCTCAGAGAGGACATCCCTGAATGTGTCCAAACCCCACTCTCAGAGAGGACACCCCGCACACAACCAAACCCTCAGCTCCCTGTGCACCTGCCTATCACAGCCCATGATGCTCGAACCCAGGCCGGTGCTACGGTGGCTCCAGGCCAGTGCCCAGGGACCCAGGACATCTCCAGCCAGGGAAATAGCTGGTTGTGGAACGGTGTTGCGGCTGCCACGGCCGCTGGCCTAGCACCCCCGTTCTTCGTTTTATTGTTACTGTGGTTTTTCTTTTTAAATGCAATGAGATGCACGTTTCAGCACGCTGAGCGGTGGAGGCCAAAATAGTGTTCCTCTCCTTTTATTCCCACTACCAAACGGAAACGTTGGTGTATAACATACAGCTCCCCCTCTCCCTTCCCCCCTGCCCCCCCCCGCCTGAGGTCACCCAGACACTATGAACAGTAATCGTAACAGGTTGCACTTACCTGGAGGCTGCCGGGTGCTGGCACTGATCCAGGGGCTTCACCCGCACTGACTCGTTTCATCCTCATAAACGCTGGCAGGATCCAGGCCCCAGAGCTGGGGTTCCCATTAGTCAAGGCGGGGCTCCCCAGGGGTTTGCAGTGTAAGCTCGCCTATTGCCCTCCTCAGGGGAGAAAGGGTGGGGCCAGAGGACCCGAAATCCCAGCTCCTTTAACTCACCGGAAACTCCCAGTGACAAGCTTCGCCTCATGCTCCTGTGGGTCCATTTTTCAAGGACCCCCTCACCCCGACCCCCAACCCCCATGATGTCCAAGCAAGAAGGCACTTTCCCGGGAAGCTGAAGGCTCCGGCTCTCTCTCCTGTGGCGGAGACACCACCTGACCCCCGGGCAGCGACGCCTGTTGCTTTTGTCCAACTTGGCTGAGCAGAGTGAACAGCTGGCACTTCTGGACCTCTCTGCTCTTTAAGGAAAGGAACACCCCAGGTGTTCAGGGGTCTCAGGCCCATACAACAGTTTCTGGGGTGTCCTACAAAAGGTGCCCACTGTTTCAAGCGCTCTCAGCTGAGGAGTCTGAGTTGAGCTGGGAGGGCAGCTGGGGGATGGGGAGGAGGTGGCACAAAGAAGCCACGCTCTGCCGAAACCAGTTTGGCTCAGTGGATAGAGTGTCGGCCTGCGGACTGAAAGGTCCCAGGTTCGATTTCCGTCAAGGGCATGTACCTTGGTTGCGGGCACATCCCCAGTAGGGGGCGTGCAGGAGGCGGCTGATCGATGTTTCTCTCTCATCGATATTTCTAACTCTCTATCCCTCTCCCTTCCTCTCTGTAAAAAATCAATAAAATATATTTAAAAAAAAAAAGAAGAAGAAGAAGCCACACTCTGCCATCATGGAGGGCTGCCCTGCTCCATGTGACTTGGGCAGTGCCAGCCTCCTCTGAGCCGCAGGTTTCCCCTTGGAAGCTGACAATACCCTCTGGCAGATGCTGTCCTGCCCAGCTCACAGGGCTGTGGAGAGCATCACGTGAGACGGTGGTTGTAGCAATGACTAGAAGACCATAACCTACAGATGGCGAAGGTAAAGGTAGTACTGGTCATGGACACTGGCCTGCCACGCTCAGCACTTACCCAGAGGCTGGGAATGTTGGTTGGATCGCACGCCATGTGATCCCAGACAACTCACTAACCCTCTCTGGGCTCTGACGTTCTCTCCTGTCAGGTGGAGATAGAGAAGGACACACTGAGGTAAGAAGTGTGGGAGGACGCTGCATTCCTGTGTGATGGGATTTCCCTCTGGTCAGTATTTATCCAACAAGAAGCGCAATTCTGACCATCATCAGAGGGAGAGCTACACCCTGGAGGGGAGACTTGCCCGGTCAGCAGAAACAGGAGACTTCAAATCCTCACTGTGCTCACGCTCACAGCAGCAAGGACAGCAAAATAAGAGCCTTGACTGTCGAGGAGGGCAAGAGAACACACACTGATTGCTTTGCGGGCACCTACTAAGCGCCCAGCACATAAAGAGATCAAGATGAGAATAACAATAAGGACCCATTTACACGTCGAAATTGCCCATATCCAAGTGTAAAGCAGGTTGATCTCAGCACCCACAGCCCAGCTGCCCAGTCCAGGTGGTGCTGACCTACCACCATCCACGCGGCCCCTGCCAAGTCCTCATCATGGAACACTCCAGGTTCCTGGCTGCAGAGCTCCGGATGTGGCTGGATCCATCTGCTTTGGGAATGGCCTCCCGAGTTGTGTCTGAGTCCCACCAGGAAACCCAACTCATTCATTGCCAGTCTGACCTTACGTTTGCCCAGATGGCCTCTAGCTCGCAAGCTCCCTTATTAGGATGGTGGAAGGATTCGAGTTAGATCTCAGAGAGCACTTTCCAGTCTAAAGGGCTGGGGCAGGGCCAACCCTGAGCCATCCAGTTCTCAGAAGCTCCTCTCCTGTTTTCCAACCCCCTGGTCCGCGTGTCTGTCCCCAACCCCTCTGCTCTGGATGTATTGCTCCCTGGGAAGGCTCCATCATATCCTAGAACCGGAAGCCATATCCTAGAACCGGAAGCCACTGATGAATGTCGGGTTTGGACCTCTGCTCTGAGAGCAGGAAGCTCCAGGTCTGTCTTCTGTCTCCCTCCTAGCACCTGGCATGATGCTCGCATGCAGCAGGTGCTCAATAAGCGCTTCTGGCTGGAGACCTCCAGGGTCGCAGTGCCCATCAGTAGAGGGTGCAGGGGGTGGACGGAGAGCCACACACTGAGAACTCTGCAGCGTAATCCCACTTCCCTCCTCCTGCCAGTGCTGCCGGTGAACGTGACCAGCTGTCTGAAGAAAGATGAAACGGAGGCACCAAAAGCCTCAGCCACCCCTTGGACATGGGAGAGTCAGAAACATGGATGAGAGAGAGACATGGATCAGCTGCCTCCTGCACGCCCCCTATCGGGGATGTGCCCGCAACCAAGGTACATATCCCTGACCGGAATCGAACCTGGGACCTTTCAGTCTACAGGCTGACACTCTATCCACTGAGCCAAACCGGTTTCGGCTGGAGTCGCTTTTGACAGGAACTCCAGACGCATCCTCTCAGGACAGCATCACCGTTTGTTTGGCTTCAGTCTTGTCTGAGGGCAGAGCCTGACTCGGATAAAAATAAGAATACAAAGAGCCTGTACCTACCAAGCGCCACTCGTGCACTCAGCACTGTTTTGAATGTTTCAAACTTACTAACACCTTCAAGCCCTCGAGGAGAGGAGGTATCAGCCCATTTTACAGTCAAGGAAACTGAGGCACAGGCAGTTAACCACTTGGTACAGCCAGGACACAGTAGAGCCAGGGAGGATGGGATGCAAGAGCTCCGGTCATACTGCCTGCCCTCCAGCTCTCCACAGCCTTCCTTTCCAGAGGCCCAGAGCAGCCAAGTCAGCAGCCTGATGTCACCCAGCAAGGCTATGACCCCACTGGCTTCAGACTACAGGTCCCTAGTCCCACCTACCTGAGGAGCGCCTGGCACTTCCTTTACACGGATCTCATTTCAACCTGACAACCGTCTTATGAGGTTGTGATCTGGGTGAGAACACAGAGAGGTTGAGACATCTGCTTCAAGCAACTCAGTGGCCTGGCTGTCCGCTCCAGAACACACTCGCTCCCCAGTGGCATGGCTACCCCTAACCCTTGCTGACAGGGACGGTCTCCCTGTCCCAGGGAGAAATAAAAGGGCCATCTGTCCCTTCCCTTCTCCTGGCTGCCTGACTTCTTAATACTAATTTATGGGCAGCGAGCAGAGAAGGAGACGATGGAGGTGAGGTATTAAGAGGAGGGAGGGAGGGAAAGGGCGGGGCTGTAAATATTCATTATCTCTGAGGAGGTTGCTTTTCAAACCCTGGCTGAAGGGAAGGCTACGTTTAATTAGCTCTGCCTCTGCGCTGGGCCAGGCCTGATAGGGAATGAGTTCCGGGGCCCCTGGTCCAGGGCAGAGGCCCAGCAGCCAGGCGAGTGGAGCAGCCCGTGGACATCTGCGCGTGAACTCGGAGGCAGACCCACGGCTCTGTCTTTCTCAGCACCCACTGCCCACCCATCACCAGGCTGCGGCGTGGCCCCGCTCCTGCCTTGGCCTCCGTCCCTCCCCTGTCTCTGTAGGCCTGCACGGACACATTCGCTCATCTGTCTTCAGCTGGCATTGTTCCGTGGCAGAAGCCCTTAGCTTCACTTAAGTAAAGAGGAATTCATTATGAGGCAACCTGGGTGACCCGGGAGCCCCAGAAGCTGGGAGACCGGCCAGGCCTCCAGGACTCAGAAGTAAGAGAGAACCGGATCCAAACCAGGTTCATTCCCGCCCTCACCCACTCACCCCCGGCCACTACCATAGCTTCTTAACTCTGCTTGTTTTTGGATCTGCTCTAACCGCCTTCCTTCCGGCTCCCATTCTCTAGTAATGCAGGTTGAAATTCTTGTGAGCAACAGTGTGATTGGTCCATCCCATTGGTCAGGTGCCCATCCTCATCCAATCAGCCAAAGCTTGGGGAGATGGATCACATGACTGCCCCTTCAGGGTCAAGCAGTGGGCTATCTGGGGGTTAGACAGTCAGGAAAGAAGGGATGGGGTCTCAGGACTCAGGGCCCACCCCAAAGCTCTCCCTTTCAAAGATGCTTCCCACTCTGATCCCCCCTTTGTTACCAACCCTTCCTCTGTGCTTCCACTGTCCTTTTTGCCTTTGAATAGCTGTGTGACCTTGGGCAAGTTACTAAGCCTCTCTGTGCCCAGTTTCCTCATCTATAAAATAAAGGTGATAACAGTGCACACCTTATAGTGTTGCTGAGAATTGATTGTGGAAAGAGGCAAAGCACTTCATGCAGACACCCGGGCCCAAAGTAGTACCTAGCTATGTGAACTCTAAGTTGAGACCATTGTTTCATCTTTTATAGCATTTCTTTTGCATTATTTGGAATAATTTCCCTTTGCATCTGTCTCACCCACCATCCTCAGTGCTTCTCCGTGAAGAAACCTGGCCATGTCAGCTTTTGCCTCTGAGCTGGGCAGAGCTTAGGATGATTGCTCAGTAAATGCCTGGTGGGGGGTGATGTGGCAGTCACTTCCACTTACTGAGCATCTACTATGTGCCAGGCAGGGAGACACGACATGGGGTGCCCCGGGGGCCCTGGGCCCGTGGCGGGTGCTTTATAATCCCTCTCATTTACTCTCCACCTTGGCCTTGGGAAGTAAGTGTTTCCTCATTTTACAGAAGGAAGGTTGACTGCCCTTGGTGAGTCTCAGGGGCCCAGGTCACCAGCCATTGAGGGCAGAGAAAGGACTGTACCCGGTTGTTGTCACTGCCACGGAGCCACCTGCTGTGCCGGCATCTGTGTGAGGCTGCGGAAAGGTTCCAGGGCCCTGGGGTACCTGGGTGAAGTCCTCCGTGCAACCAAGAGAATCCGGGAGGAGGATTGTGCAGGGCGGTTGGTCAATCCCTGCCCTCCAGGCAGGAAACAGAAGCAGGGCGGGGCAGGGGTGGCTCTGCCTGTGAACATGGAAAGAGCACACGTGTGCGTGTGCCGGTAGATGTACTACCGGTCCTTTTTTTTTTTTTTTTTTTTTTGTCAAATTGTTCAAATCCGGAAACCTCTTCATCCCTTAGCCCCTCGCTGGGATTCGGGATTCTAAATCCCAGCAGTCACCCCCTCGCTGTGTGACCCTGGGCAGGTCCCTTCCCCTCTCTGAGTCTCTATGCAATCCTGAGGTGGAGTGAAATTATTGGGGGAAAGCCTTTCAGTGGAGAATGGTGGAGAGAAGCAGGGGTTCGGGCAGGTACCCTGCCCGCAGGAAACGCCCGGTCTGGACCTGGGGAGGGGGGAGGCGGGGCAGGAGCTGGAGCTATTTTTAGTCTCTGATTAGGAGCCTCTTGCCCGTCGCCCAGCCCTCTGACCGCTCCTCAGCTGAAGGGGTGCGACTGCTTAATCAGACTGCTCTCAGCACAACTGATTAATAGAGGTCCCTGCTCTAGAAAGAACAGAAAGGAAGGAAGAAAATGCTTCTGTAAATCAGCTGTTTATTTAACTTTCCCTGGCATTTAATGATTGCGAGGCTTGGGAGAAGGGGAGAGATGGAAAATTAATTTGAGTCTCGCTAGCAAAGCCAGTCGGGGAAATAATGAACTTCCCAGTCTCGTGGAGAACAGAGACGGGGGAGAGGCCAGGGAGTCAGAGCCCTTCAGCCCCCAGCGGGGCCGCACCGAGCGATGGACAGACTGCCCGCCACCCCCGAGCGTCCCTGGAACAGGGAGGATGAAGCCAGGCCGGGTTTCAGCTCCTTTCAAGATGCAAAATCCCATCAACCCCCACCCCCGATCTTGTTCAGGGAGGGAGGCAGCGGTACAGGATGAGCCAAGAAATTGCACATAATCATGGTGATGTTTTCTCATGCTCACGTTTTCAGATATTCAGCAGAGCGCCCCTGCGCCCCCATCCACACCCACACGAGGCGGTGGCCCCCGGGCTGGGAGGAGGTGGGCGGAACAGATGTGGGAATGCAGAGCGGAGGAGTGGTAGGGCTCCAAGTTCATCTGGTTTGGGCTCCTTCTTCTACATGGAAACGGAGGGCACCTGAGAGGAAGGCAGAAATGTGCCCAAGACTGTGCCTTGCGTGGGACAGAGCGGGAGCTCCAACCCACATCCGGGGCTCCTCTCCGCGCCTTCTCCCCTCGAGAGTGTGGTAACTCTGCTCTGGACTGGATGTCCGTGTCCTCCCAAATGTCGCAGCCCTCGTTTCTACTGCGCTGCTATTTGGAGGTGTGGCTTTGAGAGGTCTTTGGATTTGGATGAGGTCAAGGAGGTGGAGCCTCCATAAGGGGATGAAGGGACCAGAGCTTTCTCTGTTCTCTCCAGCTGAGGACACCCCAAAGGGACAGCCATCTGCAGACAGGATGGGGACTCTCAGCCCTGCCTGTGCCCTGATCTAGAAATTCCAGCCTCTGGAACCGTGAGAAATAAGTTCCTGCTGTCTAAGCCCGCGTCCACAGTCTCCTGTTAGAGCAGCTGCGCCGACTGAGATGAACATCCTCGGTTATAAGTGACAGGAGCGGCGAGGGTGATTTCAGCAGAAGTCCCGGCGCTGACTGCCACGGGCCACCGTGGATCCCAGGTCACTCGGGAACCAATCACGTAGCCAGGAGAATGGACCACCTTGGCTGGCCAGATGTGGGTGAGGGGGCCCAGCACATCTTGGACAAGCACATCTGTCTCAGCGCCCCTGCCCCAACCACGTGCGTCAGCCAAATGGTGGTCTCCACCTCCACTCCCACCTCTGGGTCTGTGTCCACACTGGCCTCTCGTCCTAGATAGCATGAGAAACTATAAGGCCCAGTTCAGGTACCACCTTCTCCGGGAAGCCCTCTGTGATCCTCCTGATCCCAAGTGTCACCTTTTCTCTCTCTCCTCTGACTCCTGCTGCCCATCGGTGGTCCCTGTATGATGGCAACACCAGCCTCAGGGTGGTATCGTGGCTGGGTTCATGGACTCCTTCAGGGCAGGGACGTAGTCTTATTTATCACCACTTTCCCAGGTCTCAGCCAGCACAAAGTGAGGTCAGTCAGGTTGAATGAATGAATGAATGAATTCATACAGATGATTCTGAAGTCAGAATCATGCAGGTACCCACACTCCTCTCTGATAACACAGTTCCCCGTTTGTCAGCTGGCCAGGTCAGGACGTTCTTCTTGGGAAGGAACCTCAATGCCTCCTACACTTTTAGGGGGGTGGGGAGCTCCACAGACCCCGGATCCACCCTTCCTGTAAAAGTTTTCCTTCATGCTTTGCTCTGACTTCTTCCCTCCCGAAGCCAAGTCCCTCACTTCGGGACTCAGCGGGCACGGGCTGTGGGGTGTGGAAGATGGCATCCAGCCGGCAGCAGCCCCGCTGGTTGGCATGTTCCTAGGAGAGGCCCAGAAGCTGGTGCCTGGGAAGTGCCACCCCCTCCCCGGCTCCTCCTGGCAGGCCCAGCTCTGCACCCCTCCCTTCCCTTTCAGCAGCCTGTCAGCAGCCCAGGGACAGAAAGCTGTCGCCCTCTCCCCCATCCCACATCACCCCCCACGTCCCCCGCCCTGCCCCTCCTGGCTCCGGGAAGCTGGGAAGCTATTCCTAACGAGTTGGCACGCAGCCTGGCTTTCACCAGCTCCGTGCGCACCGGGCTGGGATGCTGACGAAGGAAAAGAGCCGTCCTCTGAGCCTGGGGTTCAGTTTAGCCCCATCTGAATGCCAGTGGTGAGCTGTCCCTCGGTGTCCCAACCTCCCCCCAGATGAGGGGCACCCACCACCTCTGCCAGCCTCAGCTCTTCAGTAAACCTCAGGTCTCACCGAGCACGACAGAAGCTGGAGGGAGCAGGAGGAGGGGAGAAATCTGTGGGAGGTGAATTCGCTCACCCTCTAGAAATGACTCAGAGAAGCTGTCAGTGCCGGCACCCAGGACCCCGCTTTGGGGAAATTGTCATCGCCCATGATATTCTGAGCTCCCAAGTAGCATGAACAGGTGTGTCTCTCTCAGCAGCACAATCCTCACGCCAGGCAGTGTGCCTGGCATATAATAGGTGCTCAATAAGTGTCTGGTGAGTGCATGATCACAGAATGAACCTCATGGATTGCACTGCAGCTAATGTGGTTTGAGTTCCAGGTGAGTACTGGCCCCTTGTTCTCCTCCTGACCAGGGAGGAAGCCTAGGATCCTGGGCAGCCAGCCGCTGGCACCCTCCACAGATTGGGGCACCTGGGTCAGGAAACCATGAACAAATGATCTGACCCAACGTGTGTTCATGACTTAATCCATTCAGGCATCCAACAAATGTCTACTGAACACCTACTGTGTGCCAGGCACTGCTCCCGGTGCTGGGGGAACAGCCATAAACAAGGCTATCTGCTGAAAATTGCAGCTAGTCTGAGCAACTGGACTCTCACAACAGGAAGAAGAACAAAGGACTACGTAAGGTAATTCAGGGGGAGACAAATACAGTGGGGTATGGGGTGCTGCCCAGCTGGCATGACTCAATAGTTGAATCAGGAGGTCATGGTTCGATTGACTCCCTCCCCAGTGTGGGGTGTGCAGGAGGCAGCCGATCAATGACTCTCTCTCTCATCATTGGTGTTTCTCTCTCCCTCTCCCTCTCCATTCCTTTCTGCAATCAATAAACATATACTTTAAGAAGAATGGGATGCCAGGGTGCTGTTTTCACTGGGATAGTCAGGTGGGGCTTCTCGGCAGAGGTGATACTTGGAGAGATTTGAAGGGGGGAGGGAGCAAGCCGCACAGATAACGGGTAAGCTATTTCAGAAAGAGGAGCAATGAGGCCTCAAAGCCTGGTGCCCTCCAGCACGGGCCCAGGTGGTGGGAAGATGGATGGGCAAGAGGAAGAGTGGCTGGCCAGAAGGGCCACAGGAACAGCGCTGAGCATGGCACAACCAGCTGAGCACCTACTATGTGCTAGTCACAGATGGTTCCCCGCAGCCTTGTCATTTGTGCTTCTGTGGCAGCTGTCCCCTGTGGAGTTCTCCAGGGCTAGCTGGACCCTTAGGTTACAAGAGAATGGATGTAGCCGGGACTCAGGCACAACTCACCATATGGCTGTGACCCCATGCTCCTCTTTAGCTCACAGATACTTTGAAGACAGAAAGGTCTCCATACCTTAGTTGGGGTGTCATCAACATTCATCAAGCACCCCATCAGGCGCTGGGCTCCTCCTGTATCCTCCCACCTGTGTAGTGGAGCTGGGTGAGGTGGGGGCTCCTGTAACCCTGTTTGCAGATGGCCCTTAGTGCCCCCTCATCAGCAATATCTCCCAGCTCCCTGAGCCGGGAGGGAGCAGGGCAGGGGCATGGAGGCGAGGTCGGGGCGGTGAGGAAGATGACAGCATCCCCTTCATCAGTCGCTGCTGAAAGAGGAAGGAGAGGTACAGCGCTGGGCTTGCCAGGAGGAGCCAGGGGCGAGGGTGGCATTCCCCAGGCACCAGCTTCCTGTCTCTCCTGGGAAGACGCCCACTTAGCGCGGCTACTGCTGGGCTGATCCCACCTCCGCCAGGAGAACACATTCCAGCAGCCTGTGGGTGCTGAGTCCCCGAGGAGGCAGAGCCCGGGGCGGGAGGAGGTCAGCGCATATCCCAGAAGGCCACACAGCTGCCTGACTTCACACCCAGGTCAGCTGGGACCCAAAGCCGGGTGCTTCAGGAAGCAGCCAGCATCTGCCTGCCTCCCCTCAGCCCTGCCTCCCTCTCCCAGGTGCCCTGGGAACCGTTCTCACTGGAAGGACCGTGGTTTTGAAGTCAGAAAATGCACACTGGTTTCAATACCCATCAAAAGGCAGATTCCTCTTCTCCCAGGAAAGGACTGAGCCTGCTCGCCTCCCCGGAGACTGCAGTTCTGAGAGGGGGGCTCGGGAGGCAGCATCCAGGCTGGTGGGACCGCAGGCACTTTGGCAGCCGGATGAGTGACTGGCATATTTTGGGCAGGGGCCCTTCTCACAGCCTTCGCTCACCATCCCGGCTGCCGCCCACTCCACTGATACATACGGCTGGGCGCTACATGTGTGGGTTCCTGCGAACCGTTTTTAAAAAGCCTCAGTCCCCGGAGAATCTATTCATAGGCTCTTCAAGCTGGAGGATCCTTAGAGAGCATCCTACTCTGATCTTCCCATCTTCAAATGGGGAAACTGAGGTCCGGGGAGGAAAAACTTCTTGAAGGTCACACAAGGGCAGAGTCGAAATCAGAACTCAGTTGGTTGACTCCTGCTGGAGGCTCCTCCCACATCGTCTAATTTACCTCCAAAGGCAGACACCGGGACACTTGGTTTTGCCATGTCTCGGCTGCATGACCTTCAGTGAATGCTTTGACCTCTATCGACTTCCTCAGAAGGATGGTGTCTGTAGCTCATGCTGCAGGTTGGAAGTGTGCTTGGCACCGAGCAGGTGCTTAATAATAATTATGAAGTTACCCACCCGCCTCGCGGTTCGGGGCGTCCTTCCACTCCTTCATCTCCCGGGACTCAAAGAGCATCGCTGCCGCTCCCAGCAAACACGAGCCCCTCCATGAGAGAATCCAGGCTGTGACATGTTTCCCCTCCTACCCTGAGCCTGGCTTCCTCTGCATGCCAGCTCTGAGCACCCTGCAGTGGGAGCTTCGAGGGGTGGTGAGGAAGGAGGAGACTGGGGGGTGTTGCCCAGCCCTGCAGTGCAGACCCCTAGGGGGACAAAAAGGGTGTTGAGATGCCCCAGAGCCAGGCAATAGCAGGGAACCAGGCAGAAAAACAGGCAGACTTCCACCTCAGAGGCACGGTCTCAGCCTGCTGTCATGGTGAGAGCTGTAGAGCCAGGGCTTAGAGAGAGGGAGGGAGGGAACAACGGGTAATGGCGAGAGCAGAGATACCCAGGGTTCGAGGACTCTGCTCACTCTGGCAGACTTAGAGAATCTCAGCTATGTTCTGTGACAGTGCCAGCTGGGAAACTTTGCCTCGAGGATGGACACAGGACAGAGGCTGCCATCTGCTGGCCCCTGGGATCCATGCTCCACCCCCAGAGGCCCAGCAAAGCCTCAAAGTTGGCCAGAGTCCAGCAAGTCACCCAATTGCTTCACAGATGAGAAAAGAGTGTCCCTGACCAGCGAGGAAGGCCCTACTCTCTCTGTACATGCAACGGTTGAAGGTAGACTCAAGACTCGAATGTCCCTCTCACTGGCTCCTTCAGTCCTTTTTCTACTGTCCGTGGGAACCAAGACAGATGACCTGAGAACCATTGGTCTATGAGCATTTAAGGTCCTTAGCTTCCTAGGAGGCCTGGGAGGGGAGCAGTGGACAGAGTGCGTGTGGTTTGTTGTCCTTTGGAGGAAAAGATGGATTGTGGTGATGGGGATGGTGGGTGCTGTCCCTGGTGCTGACTCCCCTTCTTCAATGCCTGTCTACTGACTACTGTCGGGAGGTGATCTGCCTAGCGGGACATCCATGGCCACCCTTCAAAGTCAGGACATTCCCCCATTTTAATGCTGTGACTTTTTAATATAGTTCCTCATGTTGTGGTGACCCCCAATCTTAAAATTATTTTCGTTGCTACTTCATAACTGTAATTTTACTACTGTTATGAATCATAATGTAAATATCTGTGTTTTCTGATGGTCTGAGGCTCTACAGCAGCGGTTCTCAACTTGTGGGTTGCCACCCACAAGTTGAAAACTGCTAGCAAGGTCGCCTAAGACCATCGGAAAACAGCAAAATTACAGTTATGAAGTAGCAACGAAAATAATTTTAAGATTGGGGGTCACCACAACATGAGGAACTGTATTAAAAGGTCACAGCATTAAAAAAAGGTTGAGAACCACTGCCCTAACTAGTTTGGTTCAGTGGATAGAGCGTCGGCCTTCGGACTCAAGTGTCCCAGGTTCGATTCTGGTCAAGGGCATGTTTCTAACTCTCTATCCCTCTCCCTTCCTCTCTGTAAAAAAAATCAACAAAATATATTTTTTTAAAAAATAAATAAAGTCAGGACATCTTCTCCTACCATGGCAACTCTTCTGGGCTAACCCCAATTAGGTGACACTGACACTAGGTAACAAATACGTTTTAACAAAACTCTCTTACCAAACATCGCCATTAAGGTGAATTACTTCTCACCAGGCACTGTTCTAAGGGCATGGAGTGTAATGATGCATCCAACGCTGACAAGTTTTACGGGCTAGGTAGCATTTTTAAGTCATCCTTGTTACCGATCAGGAAACTGAGGCACAGAAGGGTTGAGTACCTTTCTCAGGGGTTGGACAGCGAGCAAGTAGCAGGGCTGAGATGCACACTCAGGTGGCCTGAATCCAGAGTGCACACACTTCATTCCATCACACCTTTCCCATCCCCTTGTCACCACATAATGCAACTGAAGGACGGATGTAAGTGACTGTGCATTATCTGCTATTTTGCATGATTGGTGACATGGCTCCTTTCCATAAGTGCAAAAATACAGGAGCTGGCTGATGAAGAAAGGGGCTTACATCCTTCCTTTAAGAACGATTATTCGCTGAGGTCAAGGTGAAGCCCAGAGGCTAAGGCAGGAAAACTCTGAGAACTTAGAAGTTACTTCTGGTTGCCAGTTTGGGTCCAGAGTGAGCAATCAGGGGACAAAAGATACAGCAAACAAGAAGTGGGGCCTGCCCTGGCTGGTTTGGCTCAGTGGATGGAGCATCAGCTTGCGGACTGAAAGGTCCCAGGTTCGATTCCGATCAGGGACATGTACCTTGGTTGTGGGTACAACCCCCTGGGGGATGTGCAGGAGGCAGCTGATCAATGATTCTCGCTCATTGATGTTTCCAACTCTCTATCCCTCTTTCTTCCTCTCTGTAAAAAAATCAATAAAAAATATTTTTTAAATAGAAGTGGGACCTGGAAGGCCCATGATGGACAGGTCAGGGCTAGACTACAGGAGACGTTCTGGGAGCCTCCCCAGATAGTCCTTCAGGAAGGAACGAAGGGCTCTGTGTCCCAGCTGCTAGGCAGGCTACCCACTGACCAACCTTGATGGGCATCCCCTTTAGGGATGGCCTCAGCTGAAGCGTCACCTCTCCCAAGTCTTTCCACTTCCCAGGGCAGCCCTCATCAAGTGACTGATTGGCCCAAGGCTGTGAAGGTCCAGCCAATCACTTCCAACTTGACATACTCTGAAAAGCCACTCAATCCCTTTTCCAAGACTGTGTCCCACCTCAGATTCTCCCTCTTCTCCATCCTGCTTCCTTTCTGTCTTCCCCACGGGGGCTGGTCCCATGAGCGCTTCCTAATAAACATCCTGCAAACTCTGTCTTGGACTCAGCTTCCCACGGGACCCAACCTGCAAACAGCCTGGACTCCCAGCGTCACAGATACAGATGCCCAGCCAGCGATCTGCTTGCACTTTAAATCATCTACTTCTTAATAAGGCGGTTTTTCATGTTGGAAAAAGAGCATAGAAAAGGTTTTTCAACAGCATTATTGGAAAGGCAAGAATCTGCCCTCCGGGGCCCACGTTGCCCACGCAGAACACGGCAGAGGGGAAGGGAGATGAGTGGGTGGGTAGAAGCAGACGGTAGGCAGCTTGAGAGGGCTGTCTAAGCCAAATGCTCTCGTCTTCACGGAAGGTTCCTAGGAAAGTGGCACAAAGGCATGAAACAGATCATGTATGTGACAAAAATATAATTAAAATGAATAATCATACAACAGCAGTTGACAATGGAAATTCACTCGTACACACACTCACTGTGCTGTGCTGAGGCCTGCGCTGCGATTACACCATTTTGCATATAAAGATATGGACATTCAGTCACCCAAGTGGCCAAGGCTACACCTACTGGGTTTCAAATCTGGGTTTCAGGGTGGCAAAGTCCAAGTTAATTCTACCACCCCAGGCAGAGGCAAAGTCAACGGCAGAGGAAGACGAAAGAGAAAAGCAAGGAGGAGAGTGGAGGCAGCAACCAGCTGATGGGGAGGACCCAGCCGCAGCTCCGGAAGCCACTCCATGCCCAGCCTTGTTGGACAGAAGGGAAGGAGACCCAGGTGCCTTTACTTCCCAAAGCTGGAGCTCCATGAGGACTTTCAAAATTCTCTTGGCTGCCCTGGCCCAGACTCACCACTGACAAATGCAGAACAAATGAGACCATTTAGCCAGTAATTAAGCAATAATGGTCTACTCCGAGGTCTCCACTAGGCGGGAAGCAGCCAAAGAGAGGACCTAAAGGTTGCAGAGAGGAGCAGGGCAGGGAGGAGCCATCTATCAGATTATTACAGGGAGAGAGAGAGACTCATTAACCCCACGCCAGCCCACAGGCTTCTCTTCCCCAGCATGGCAAGAGGGAATCCTGGGAACTCCGTGCTCTCACACGGAGGGAGCCCAGCCTCCAAACGGAGCCTCCTTCTTGGAGCTGACTCAGGGTGAGACACCCCATTCACTACATATGTACCACCCAGGGCATAAGGGGGATTGGAGGGAGAAGGATTTAAGTGAGGTCATTGTTGATGACCTTCAAGTTAACCTCTATGGCAGGGGACACACTCCAAGTGGCCCCTCTGTCCTGGCACAAACTACAACTCAATTTGACCAATAGACTTTGACATCCCTCATGGTGCTAGTACTGGTAGCAACAGTAATAGCCGCAATTACCACTCATTAAGTGCCTGCTATGTGCCATGCACTCGGGTGAGCTGTTCATGTGAAAACACTGCACACGGGTGTACTGTTGTCCCACGCTGCAGGTGAGGAGGCTGATACACATGGGGCTCAGAGAAGTTCAAGGTCCCCCAGTTCATAGGTGGGACCAGGACTCAAACTTGCATCCGACTCAAAGTTCATCTCAAGCACCATGACACCAGTGCCTGCTCCAGCCTCACTCGCCACATCCCTGACATGGAGATTCCTAGAAGGGAGAGATGGTTTCTAGCAGAAGGAATGGAGAATGACTTCCTGGGAGAGGTGGCATCCAATGGGGCCTTGTAGGGTGAGTTGAGTTCTTCGGCAAAGGTGGTGATTTGACCAGGTGAGACTGGGTGTGGCTACTGAACTGTTCCACATCAAGGTTTTCCCTAAAGTGTCTTTGAGATGTTAACTAGGTTGAAAAACACATACCACACACACACACACACACACACACACACACAAAGATGTATGTTTGGAGAATGTTGGATTCAACAAAATTCTATCAGTTTGCTTACCTGGGCATTTCTCAAGATAGAGTTGTTAATGCAGGGTTTCCCTGAGTCTTTTGGCCAAGGAATTGCATTGTAGAGGACTCACTTGCAGAGCTAGAGTTACTGGAACACGTGTCAGCAAACTGCTCTATGAGATGGCAAAGTCCTCCCCATTCCTCTGTGTCCTGGAGACCCCCAGCCAGAGAGCCACGCTGGCCCCATGAGGGGTTCTGATGAATGTATGCGCCTGTGGAGGCATCCTCCATAGCATATTGAGAAAAGGAGCTGGACCAGTGAGTCCCAGGAGAATGTCATGGTATCCTGGAAGGAGTGACCTCAAGAAGCAGCAGGAGGGGTCAGGGGTCAGGGTCAGGGTCAGGGTCGGGACCTACAGAGAGGCCTGTTTGGAAATAAGGGAGATAGGCAATGGGGGAGGACAGAAAAGAAAAAGAAGGCTGGGGGGGGGAGGAAAGTGGAAGGGAGGGAAAGAGAGTGAGGAAGGAAGGAGGTCTCTCAAGACCAGAAGTTTTCTTTCTCTTCGTGCCCGCCCCACCCCCACCCACCTTTGGGCCTTGCACTTAGTAGGTCTAATGCTAGTGATGAGTGGAGCTGAACGAAGGGAAAATCAACGTCCGTACTCGGACTGCCACGGCAGCTTGGGCAGAAGGCCTTCTAAGAATGCGGCTCCAGCCTCCTCAGCTCTGAGTAATGGAGTCGTTGTTTTAAATACAGCCTGTCCCGCTACTCCCCATAATTCAAAGTCATGTGCATTTGTATGTTTGTCTGCTTCACAAATAATCACATTAGGACCTGCAGGGAGGAATAAAAGCTCTGTGCTCTCTTCAGAAGAAAAGGCAGGAGAATTAGAAGGAATCACAGCGATATTTTCAGTTGATCGGAGCAGTTGGCCAAGCAGATGATGGAGGCGGGGCTCCCCGCTGGGAAACACAGGGGTCAGAGGTGCCCGGGAAAGGGCAGCGAGAGGCGGAGAGCTGGCTTACCCACAGACGCAGGCAGTCACCATCAGACCACAGCAAAGCTGGCCCCTTCTCTGGCCTCAGTTTCCCTATGAGGGATTGGAACCAGGTGAGGGAAGCAACAAAGGGACGTGGATTTGACTGTTGGCTCGGGGATCAGACAAGCTAAGTTCCATCCCAGGTGTAATGCTCAGGAGCCTAGGATCTTGAGGAAGACACTTGACCTCTCTGAGCCTCAGTTTCTTTCTGGAAAAATGAGGTTTATACAAGGACTATCCCATGAGATTGTTGTGAGGATTAAAGTCGTGTAAAGCACTTTAGAGTCTAACATTGAGTAAATACTTAAGAAATACTATATATAATATACAACATGTCATATGCAACATATACCATTGTACACACACACACATACACACAACTGAGGCATATTTCCCCCAAATTCAGCCAAACGTGGCATCAAGTAGACAAATATTCACAAATGTCAGTAACAGCAGAAAAACCAAGTCATTAAGTCATCAGTGTTGACACAGATGAGAGGTAAGTTGTAACTATTTATAAGTAACTGTTCGTAACTTAATCATCAAAATGATGTTTTTAAAAAACAAACTTCAGCTCAAAGTCGCTGATCATCAGAGAGATGCCAATTAAAACCACAATGAGGTGTCATCCCACACCTGTCAGAGTGATGCCCTCAATAAATCAACAAACAACAAGCGGTTGGCAAGGGTGTGGAGCCAGGAGAACCCTGGTGCTCTGTGGGGAATGCAGATGGGCGCAGCCGCTGTGGAAAACAGTCTCAAATTTCCTTATGACACAGCCAGTCCACTTCCGGGAATATATCCAAAGAAACCCAAAACACTGATTCGAAAGAACACATGCACCCCTTTGTTCCTTGCAGTATTATGTATGCACAATAGTCAAAACTTGGATGAAGTCCATGAGCCCATCAGTAGATGAATGGGCAGGAATGCTATGGTACATTTACACAATGGAATACTACTCGGCCATAAAAAGAAGGAAGTCTTACCTTTCCTGACGGCCTGGATGGACCTGGCGGGGATGATGCTCAATGAATACCACGTGATTTCACTTACACGTGAGGTCTATTGAACAACATAAGCCAACAAACATGAGCTATCTCTGCCCTTATTCAGTGAGTAAAGTAGGTGTAGGACTCACGCGTTTCTGGGATGTTGGTTTAATTAATCAAAGGAGGCAGAGTATCGTTGAGCATTCCCTTACTTCTTGGGAGAGGACAAAGCTTTAAGAAGTGTAAACAATGGCCGAACGGTACCTAAGAACCCAGTAAGCGTGGCAGAAGGCTGACAAAACAAGGAAGATACAGGGGACAGCTTCAGCTGAAGTGTCACCTGACCAGCGAGGAAGGCCGTATGGTGAGAACCGTTGCTCTATGAGCATTTAGGCCCCTTAGCTTCCCAGGAGGCCTGGGAAGTGAGCAGTGGACAGAGTGTGCGTGGTTTGTTGTCCTTTGGAGGAAAAGATGGATGTGGTGCTGGGGGTGGTGGGGGCTGTCCCTGGTGCTGACTCACGTCGGTCCCCCGGCGTGCTGCCCGCCATCTCTCTGGGGTGACAGTGTCAGTGAGGTTCCAGGGGGAGAGAGAAACAACATTGGTGATACTGATCACACCAACTCCCACAGGTGAGAGCTCCCCGCTTTCCCATCTACGTCGCCCTGTGGTGACAACGAGGAGAAAGCCGCCCCTCGGTGCTCCTCTCCCACGCCTCTCCTTCCTTTAAACGTCTCCCGTCTCAACAAAGAGTCTCATGCGCCGGGCCTCTGCCAAGGCGAGAGGCTCTCGCCAGAATGTAATTAACACTGATTTTGTTTTATGGTATTTATTTATATGGATGGCCCACGGTGCCGAGATTCTATTTACAGCTGTGATATGAAGTTTTCTTCATAACTAGATGCATTAATGGGCTCCAACATAGAGTGGAAAGGGGGGGAAACAGTGGTACAAGCAGTGCGCGGGCACGGCGAGAGTCAGAAGGGGAGTTTAAAGGGCACCCCAGGTATGGAAACATTGAGAAAAGGGGGTCGGGGCATGTCTGAAGCTGGGAAACCGTCTTTGCCTCTGTGACCGCGAAGAAGAGGAAATATCGAATGGAGAAAGGATTGACCACTTAGGACTAATTTAACAGAAGCCGAATACAAATTACAAACAATAGCTGTGGACACAGCTCTCGCAGGGGATATGCCACCAAGGTGGACATGACAATGAACGTGGACGCTGTGCCAGGTCTCATCCCTGAGGCAGACATGCTTTCATGGCCCCGGGTGTTTAGCCTGGTCATCGGCCATCAGAGGGACTGACCGGAAGATTCTACTCCTACCTCTTGGCCCATGTGATCCATTCACCCTACTCTCATTTCCTCACTGTGCTCAAGTTCAAGTCCAGACAGTAGAGGGCCAAGCTCTGCAGGCTGAGTTCTAGAGACGCCCCTGGGAACTGGCTTCTGGCTGGGTTTGGCCAGAAAGAGGCACTGTTGCAAAATGAAAGAACAGAGGGAGAGAGAAGGACAGATGTTTCTCACCTCGCTTCCTGCTCAAGGGACTCCGCAGGCAGTGGCTGCCTCTCCTCAGACGCCTGCTCAGACTGCATTGCATAGGCCTGCGGGCTCCAGACACCCCTGGACCGGGACCCTGGGCTGCAGTCACCCCGCATCTCTTCCCTCTGGCCAGGGGTTGGTGGCAGTCTCCTGTCTGACTTTTCAGCTCTTTCATGGAGGCCATCACCTGGCTGGTGGACCCCCAAACCTTTATTGGGTCAGAAGCTATCTGACATTGCTCCAGGAAGGGCCTGCTCATTAGACTCACGAGATGTTGGATTTCGGAAAGATAAGCTGGTTCGTTGTGTTCACAACAAAATGGATCAGGCCTCAGCCAGCGCTTTCTGTGAGAAGCCAGTGAGTCATACGTTGGGCTTTGTAGGCCACAGGATCTCGATAGCATAGTCTTTTATTTTCGTTTTTTTAACCAGACCCTTGGAAAATGGACATACAGTTCTGAGCTCGCGGGTAGCTCAGAAACAAGCCACGGGCCAGCTGTGGCTGTGAGCAGCAGTTGCGGACCCCCGAGTAACTGGTAAGTAGGCACACACCCCCTTCCCCTCTCCCCAAAAGGCCAGAGTATGGCCCCCTCCTCCCTTCAGGGCCAGAAGGTCATGTGACACAAGTCTAGCCCATCAGCACGTTCCCCTTTCCAGGCCCTCGTTTACTTCTGAACCTCAAATCAGGGCTCTGAGAAGGGCACCCTCAAAGGCAGTGGTTCTCAACCTTTCTAATGCTGTGACCCTTTAATACAATTCCTCATATTGTGGTGACCCCCAACTATAAAATTATTTTCCTTGCAGAAACCGGTTTAGCTCAGTGGATAGAATGTCGGCCTGCGGACTGAAGAGTCCAGGGTTCCATTCGGTCAAGGGCATGTACTTGGTTTCAGGCACATCCCCAGTGGGGGGCGTGCAGAAGGCAGCTGATCTATGACTCTCTCTCATCGATGTTTCTGACTTTCTATCCCTCTCCCTTCCTCTCTGTAAAAAACCAATAAAATATATTTAAAAAAATATTTTCATTGCTACTTCATAACTGCAATTTTGCTACTGTTATGAATTGTAATGTGAATATCTGTGTTTTCCAGTGGTTTTAGGCTCTACAGCAGTGGTTCTCAACCTGTGGGTCAAGAACCGCTAGCAAGGTCCCCTAAGACCATCAGAAAACACAGATATTTACATTATGACTCATAACGTTTGCAAAATTGCAGTTATGAAGTAGCAACGAAAATAATTTTATGATTAGGGGTCACCACAACATGAGGAGCTGTATTTAAGAGTCGTGGCATTAGAAAGGTTGAGAACCACTGCTCTAAGGGAAACAGTATTTGAAATAAGTTGACCTCTGGGCCAGGCACTGGACCAGGCGCTGGCACACGTTCCCTCTGTGAACTCTCACACCGGGGCTTAAGAGGGATACGTCTCCCACTGCTGTGCCCGGTCCAGGAAGTGGGTGATTTGGGGGATTCAAATCATTTCCCTCTCTGCGCCATCCTGGAATAAAGCATGGGCTCGGGAGCGGGGAGGGAGAAGCAACAAGCCTTCCTTGACGCATTGTCGAGAGGCCCGAGGCTAAGAATAGATGCATGGGAGCCGTCCCTGTAATCATCGCTCATATTTACAAAGCGCTTTATGGTTCCCCAAGGCACTTCCCGGCACATCATCTCATTCCATCCTCACAGCAATCTGGTGAGCCGGCAGAGCAGCCATCCCGTCTCCCGGTTTGTGGATGGAAACCCCGAGTTCAGAGCGGCGAAGCGCCTGGCCCAAGGTCACACAGCTCACCGGAGGCAGAGCGGGGATTTGAACCAGACTGTGGGCCATCTCGTGAGGTTCTGGGGGGCTTTCCTCAGCCTCAGAGTGGCAGAGCCCCGCGGGCCTGGGCAGTGCCCTGGGGCCCAGGCGGGAGGCCCCTGCCCTTCCTCTCTGCCTCTGCCAAGCCTCCTGTCCTTCAAGGCCCAGTTCTGAGTCTCTCTCTTTCAGAAACGCTTTCCTGACTGCAGCCCGGGGTTTGCTCTCTCCTCTGAACTCCTCCGGCAATTACTGTCTGTACCACTCATTTAGCAATTAATCACCCCCAGCCTCCTGACAGCCCTCCTCCAGCTATCTGCACCTATTGTTCAAACCCGTTGTTGTTTCTTAACTCTGGTTTCTCCGGGCAGATTGTACAGGCCCCGATGGTCGGAGCTGGGTCACCTGCTTGTCTTTGAAGCCGTGCACACAGTAGGTACTCAATAATATTTCATCCATTCAACTTAACCGAGTCCCAATCCTCTCGATACTCAGTAAAGTGGGTCTAAATGAGCTGCCCACGGCCATCTGGACAGTCATTCGTCCTTCCTGACCCTTCGCGTCCTGTCCTATAAAATGCAGAGTGTCCTTATACCTTTCTCATGGGGCTGTGGGAGAGGCGGTTGGACTGACCTGAGCATATAAAGTCTTTTCTTTGCGCAGCATGAATAATTCCAGTGGGACTGCCCCCCAACCATACCCTCAGGGGAGAGGGGTCTGTACCATGTGGTGTGTACAGGTCCCATTACTCTGGAAATACCGCCCAGCGGGTGGGCTTATGCTACAGAGGAGAGCCAATCAAAGACCTGCCCTGGAATGACTATATACATACCGAGTGAGAAATGGTCTGTGTTCTACTGGGGTGATTAAGCCTAGAAAATGGGGATTGTGGGGGGGGGGCCGGGGGGGGGAAGCCACATGGAGTAAGCCCCACTCCAGCAGGAGAGAATGCTGCTGTACCGGTAGGGGGATGGCATTGAGCAGAGAGGAATGGGGAAAATAGAAGATCGCATTTAGCCCCCAGGTCTGGCGGATATCCAGCCCAGACTTGCTTATTTTGTGAGCCAATAAATACCATTTTACCTAAGCCAGTTTGAGCGGGATTTCTTCACTTGCAAATAAAAAGGTCTTCACTGATACAGACACTTTTATTGCACATAAAATCTCTGGGGATGATACTTGACAAGCAGTAGATGCCCCCAAATGGCAGTTGTGAGGTTTATCAGCAGCAGCAGCAGCAGCAGCAATAGCAAGAGAACTACACGGTTTTCCTCAGGGCACTGTGTGCGTTGGTGGCTGGAGGAGGGATCTGGGTTCAAGTCTTGCGTCCACACCTTAGCAGCTCTGTGCCTGGGCGAGTTAGCTCACCGCTGACCTCTCAGAGCCTCTGTTTCTTCATTTGTAAAGCAGATTTCCGCCCTGCGAGCCGTGCAGAGGCAGGGGTGCAAGTCTGTGTGCTGCGTGGCTTGCCTGATGCAAAGCACATAGTAGGTGCTTAATAAAAGCAAGGCTGTCACTGCACTGCAGAAGGACAGACAACAGCGCGCGTGCAGTCCACCCCTGTCCCCCGCTCCCCAGGAAGAGCCAAGAGGCAGGGGGAGGAATGGCTTCCGAGGAGCCCAGGGCCAGAGCCTGGCTCCCAGCGGCTCTCAGGCTCTGACTGAGGGTTTGGCAGCTCGTTTTCCCCACGGAACCCATCATCGGAGAGCCCCTCTCTCTCTGGGTGTGCACGGCAACAAGCACGCAGCTCCGTGACCTTGGGTGAGTCACTTTATCTCCTGGGCCTCACTTCCTCCATCTGTAAAATGGGGACAATCTTGATCACGTTTATGATGTAAGGAATGTGTGAGAGTTGACATTTGTGACCTGTGTGTGTGTGTGTGTGTGTGTGTGTGTGTGTGTGTGTGTGAAAGAGAGAGAGAGAGAGAGAGAGGGAGGGGGGGAGGGAGGGAGAGAGAGAGGAAGGGGAAGAGGAGATGCTTAGGTCATGTGGCCACAGATTTAAGATGCTCTTCTCAAAAACCCAGCTCGGTCTTTCCAGCCCAAAGAAGGGTGATTGGCCCAGTGTCCATGTGGCAAAACGCCTTCAAGGTGTATGACTTTCCTGCCAGACTCCAGGGGATGGGTTATTTGTCCAGCAAGACGCTGCCAGGAAGAAAAGGCGTCTGGTCTCTCCCTCTACCCCCAACTCTGACATGTGCCAGGAGCGAGCCAGCCAGCCAGCCAAAGGTGGTGCAGATAGCGCGCACTCTCTCTCTCTTTTTCTCTCTCTCTTTTTCTCTCTCCCTTTTCCTCCCTCTCTCTCAATGCTTCCTCTCCTCCTGCGGAGTGGGGCCCAGATGATGGAATGGAGCTGAGTAAGAGGCCGCTTACTTACAGGGGGCCCTGCAAGGACTTGGAGTGAGGCCGCAGTGCATCTGTCTCCCCTGGGCCTCCAGAACTGCTCTAGCGGACGAGGAGGGTGATTTCCGCACTGTGTGCAGGTGGGTGACCAGCGCCAACGTGGGCTTGTTCATCTGTCCACTCCCTGCTCGCCGACCCCATCTGCCCTCAGTTGCTCATTTCTGCACTGGCCCATTCAGTGTATCCGACTCCTCTGGGGCACCCAGTTCACACCCACTCAGCCCCCCAACTTTCTTACTCCAGCCACTGCCATGGTGACAGTTCTAGGCAGACTTCCATCAGCTTCTTGTGGGTGTCACCGGGAGGGGCCGAGGTGTATCAGATAAGCCTGGTCCTAAACCTGGGGCTCAGGCCAATAGCAACTGAGTTGGGGGCGGGGGGACGGCAGTGAGCCTCTGAGGCTGGAGCTCCTCAAGGCCGTCTGGGGCAGTCGTTCTCAACCTTCCTAAGGCCGCGACCCTTTCATACAGTTCCTCATGTGGTGGTGATCCCCAACCATGAAATTTTGCTACTGTTATGCATCGTGATGTGAATACCTGCATTTTCCAATGGTCTTAGGTAACCCCTGTGAAAGGGTTGTTCGACCCCCAAAGGGGTCGCTTCCCACAGGTTGAGAACCGCTGGTCTGGGGGTTCTGGGTCCTAGCATTGCAGCAGGGAAGCTGGGTTCACCCAGGCAGGAAGGGTCCCTCATTTGTTGGCTCTGCCTCTGGATTGAGCTTCAACTTGGGGCTGGGAACCAAAAAGAGACATTTCTCTCAGGCCAAAGAAGTCCATTTCCGTTTCATGAAGTGATTTCCAGTATTGACTTTTGGGGTGTTCTAGGAAACTCTGCTAGGAGAGTGGGGGCAGAACCTGAACCCAAGGAGTGATTTCCCTGAGGCCAGAAGGTCCAGCCAGGATGCAAAAAGCATAGAGCGATTTAAGAGCAGAAAGCAGGGCGCAGGGTGCCAGACAGGGCATTTTTGTGCGTGGCCTCTTAGCCAGCAGCCAGCCTCACGGGCAAGTCCAAGTGCTTCTGCAGTGGCTCCTGGCCCCACTGACAGATGGAGACACAGAGGCCAAGACAGGACCTTGACCGAGGTCATGCACCGTCCGTGGCTGCAGAACTGGGATCGGAGAGCAGTCCTTGTTCACTGGGCTGAGGGCAGCCCGCAGCCAGGCAGGAGCGGTTGTCTGGAGGTGATTTCATTTGCTTCCCCACCCCTCTCCCTCCCCCCCACCACCCCTCCCCCCGACAAGGCCAGCCTCCACCAGCCCAGAGCTGCCAGCGGCAGGGACAGGCGATGGCGCAGGAGGTGATAAACACATCCCCCTGACTTCCGTGAACTCCCATCCAATTTGCCGTTCCCGGGCTCATGCCAGGAGTGTTTGTGTTAATAAACCAAATGGACGTTTCGGAGCCCACCCAGAGTGACGGATGGAGGAGGCAGGAGAATCCTGGCGGCCCCGCGGCCTGCTTGCCTGCTTCCTGCCGAGCCCCAGGCAGGGGGAGTGCAGGGCACAGGCTTCCAGTCACACCTGCGGGCCTTGCCCACCCCGGAGCCCCTCCCAACACCCTCCATGAACAGGCGAGGAAACGGAGGCCTTGCGGGGACCCCCGGGACCCCCAGGTCTCAGGCTGGGTGTGGGTAAGGCCTGCGGTCTGGGGAGGGCAGGATGTTTTGATGAGCCAGAGACCACTGGGCAGGCGGAAGGAGGGGTCAAAGGGGTCCCAGAGGGGAAACTGAAACTCAGGGCTCGAGCATTTATCACAGGAGGAAGGACTGCTGATCCCACTTTAGGGGGGATCTGGATCGCCCTCCAAAACGACCTTTCTCAGAGCCACCTGAGCCCTTGAAGGGACCGTCACCTGTGGCACCTCTGGAACCCCACCCCTCACGGAGCCCGAGCTCTGATGGCCCAAGTGAGACCCCTGCCCCTCAGTGGCCAGACTCTTCCCTGAGTCCTGGGGCTCTGTTCTGGGATGTGTCCCCCACCTGCAGGACCAAGTGGCATGGACCACAGTGATAGCCCAGGGGACAGGGGGTGAAAACCCCCAGTCCTGGGAGGTGTCAGCCTCTCCCTAGGCCAGATCCCCAACCCTGTTTCTGCTCAGCTCTGGGCCCCACACCTCCAGGCCATGGCCTAGCCTCTCGGCCACTCCGAAGCCCAGCCCAGCCCACTCAGAGGCCACAGACTCTTCGCGACATCCCTCAGAGAGCGGAGGCCAGGTGGTAACTCCACGCTGCCTCTGCAGGGTCCCTCCAGAGGAGGTGCTGGAGGGGCGCAGTCTCCATACCCCACAGGCCCCGATTAGATCTGGGGAGGCAGGCGGCGACACTCATGTGTGGCCTCTTTCTGGTCCTGCCTGGGAAAACCTGTGGGGCCCAGGTCCCCTCCAGCTCAGGGGGGCTGGGCCCTTGAACTTGCAGGTCGCCACAACCCTCTGAGTGACCTCAAGGAGCCACCCCCGTGTCCCTCAGGGTGAGCCCTGATCCCAGCTGAGTCTCCACAGAACCCTGCCTGCTGGTGGGAGAGAGAAGAGCGGGGAAGACCCCACAGGCCCCCTGCCAGCCCGACCCACTCCAGCTTCAATCAGATCCACTCTGCTCTTATCTGTTTTCCATGCCGAGTGCCCCTGTAAGGTTTTGTTTGAACAAAGCTCCTCTCCACTACAAACATTTTGCAAACCTCTGATCCAGCCGGCACCTGTGTTCTGGCAGCCAGCACAAGTTTGCAGGCAGCGGCCTCAGGCTAAATCTTATTTATAAAACGCAAGAGCCGGGCTGCGGGGTGGGGTTGCAGGAGGGAGGGGGGGGTGCCTCTCTTTGCCTCTCTGAGCCCCAGTTTCCAAAATGGAAAAACTCTCCAGCTTGTTCTGAGACTCTGAAACCCCATCAGATAGGCGCCTGGTGCATAGCAGGCTTTCCGTGACATTCACAAAATTATTTGTATTTCCAAACGAGGAACCTGAGGAGGTGCTGGGCTGTCAGTCATTTGCAAGGTCACCTAAGGGCTGGCAGCAGCCACATTCCCCCTCCCCCTTCACCAGTCATTGGCCACTTAATCCCCCATCCCCCACGCTCCCTGGAAGGACTGCAGCTGCTCAGCCCCTCTCCCCCCGCCCTCCTCAGCCCCCCTATTTGGGCAGCTTCGGCTCTGACAGAGTGTGACCACTAAAGGGCCCGACAGGCCTTCTAAAACAAGACCAGCATCGGGAGCAGGAGGAGGGAGGCAGGAGATGGCCATAAGCCTGCGCATTGTTCATGGAGTTCATCCCGGCTGTTACTGCTGCTATTTAGCATTTAGATAACACTATATTTCCGCAGGGTTTGCTGCCTGGGCCTCCAGGAACCAGCGGGGAGAACGAGGTGCTGACTCCAAGCAAGGAGAAGGAACGGGGGCGAGGAGGGGGGGGAGCAGCCGGTCTGCCCAGGGCCTCCCTTCAGCTCCTTCATTCATACATTTATTCATTCAGCAGCAAAGCTGCTGGAACCTCCCCTGTCCTGCGCTGGGAGGGCGCATTCTAGAGGAGACATCAAGCCTGGGAAACAGGGGCTTAGGACCCGCTGTCTCCGGGAAGCTTCCCTCCCCCACACCTTTAGGACAGACACACAGATGGGCACACAAGGGGTTACCCCTTTAGCGCTTTGGGGAGGTCAGAGGGCAAAGTGATCACCAAGAGGCGATCCCCTTCAAACTCTTGCTTGAGGCTGTGGAAACAGACATGGAGGGTGGTTCCTCCAGCAGAGGGCATGGGCGATAGTGGGGCACCCAGATTTCCTCGCTCCTCTCTTCACCAGTTAAGAGCAGTAGTGGTGCCATGCAGTTGGTGAAGGCAAGGCCATTAAGGAATGATCTGCATTGGACAGACTTCTACAAACAATCATTCTGCAGGTCTCATCTATGACCAAGACTGGGGGTCAGGCCATGGTCAAGGTTGGGGTCCGTCACATGGGGGATGCCCAGGAAAACAGAAGCTCCCAGGACCAAACACCATCTGTCCTGTTTTCCACTGTAATCCCCAGTGCACAGAACAACGCCTGGTGTTCAAGAAGGAGACAACGAGTGAGTGAGTGATGAATTAATTAATTAATTAATTAATTAATTAATTAATTAATTAATCTGCCCTGGATAGTTGGGGCCCTGGACCAGAGACAATCTGTTTGTGTCCAGGGATAATTCCGTCTGGAAAGAGCATTGAAGCCTTTCTGTAGCAAGTGTCAAGGTCGAGGAACTGAACAGAAACCAAAGGACCAACTTGGTGAGCAAGCCATCTTCTTGGGTTCCCCGGTCCCAGGTCCTACACCAGCTCCACTGACATTCCAGGCCCTGAAGATCCATCACAGGACAATACCCATTCTTCTTGGGTCTCTGGGTCATCTAACCCGCTCACCACCATCATCACTACCGCCATCACCACCACCACTCCACACACCCAAGAGCTGATACCAAGAACTGTCTCTAGAAGACCTCACCCCAGTAGATCTGATTGTGCCGTGTTGTCAGTTCCTCACCATCACTGTAAGAACCAGCCAAACCCCTTGGCTTGGTATTCAATGCCCTGCCTACCTCTCCAGCCCATGCCCAGGCTTTACACTCCAGCAGGGAACACCCTGCCATTTCATGTTTTCAAGCCATTGCACATACAGTTTCCCCTCAAGGCATCGTCTTCTACTTCCTTAAGAAGATGGTAAATAATTGATTTTTTTAAAAAGCATTTTCCTAAAGAGTCAACCACTTCAGTTTGACAGTCTTCTGTGACTTCCTTATTAACACAAAATATGGTAATTACCAATCATGTATTTATCTTTCCTTCCTTTTTTAAAAAAAACTGGAACTCCAGGCCTAGAACTACATCCTATCACCATCACAACCATCACCATCACCATCATCTCTATCATCACCATTATCTCCACCACCACCATCACCACCACCATCAGGACACCACCATCACTACCCCAACATCATCACCATCACCACCATTACCGTCATCTTCACCATTATCACCATATCTCCACCATCATCACTATCATCATCACCATCACAATCACCACCATCACCATCACCGCTACCAGATCTGCCATCACTAACATTCACTAAGCATTGACTATGTGCCAGGCAATGTGCTCAGATATCACATGGTTTTCTTCAATAATCCTGATAACATCCCCAATGGAAGAGGGTATTCCACTATTATCTCCATCATCTGGACAATCCAAAAGCCCTCCTAACATAACACTAGTCCGGTTTGACTTTAGCAGGTCTTGAGAGATCAGCCAAACAGAGGGCCACTAATTGCCATGGACTCCAGTACAGTGTAGGCCACCATATCCCAGGATGGAAACCCTTAGGACCAGGATCTGGGTTTCCATCTGCCTCCCCAACCTTCATACCAGCCCTGGGCTCAGGGGCAGCACCAGGCCAGCTGACCTGCAGAACCATGTACCAGGGGCCCACATATAGCTTTGCACAGTGGGGGCCAGGAGACACTCAGCTGCCGGGGGGAAGAGAGAGGGGGGAAAAGTCATTGCCAGGCAGGAGCCAACACCTCTGCAGAGTGATGGATTCTCATAGCAGAAGCAAACCTCCCAGCCAGCCAGCCAGGACTTTCTCCTTGCCTGTCTCACCCTCACCCTCTTGGCTGGAGAGAGATGGGGAGCGTCCTTTCCAGGTGATGTCATCCTCCTGCTCAGTGTTCCGTACCCCCAGTCCTCTCTTCTCCAGGCCCACAGCCTGCCCTCCCATGACCCTACCCAAAGCCCAGCTCAGACGCCAGGGGAAGGCCTTTGCTCCAGTCTTTGGTGAGCATGGAGACAGGAGAGGGCGCTCTGCCAATAACATCAGAGATCCCTTCACCTCGGGTGGCACTCTGCCATCTATCACTCACTGCCAGGTGCAGTCACTCCAGAAGCTTCAGGGTGGGGTGGGGTGACTATGCCCCACCCCCTCTCCAATCAGGCTGAACCCAGAAGCCTCAGTATAGTATTTAGATTCCCGTGCCCTGAGATAGCACCGACGTGATGAGGAGGGTAATAAAAGGAGGAGCCCGTATTAATTAAGCTCTTGCTTCGAGAGGCACTGTTCCAAGTACTCCACAGGCATTCAATCATTTCATTCACACGCAGGCCTCAGCTTGACAATCTCGCACGCGCTGCAGAAGAGAAAATGGAGGCTCAGAGTGGCTGAGTCTCTTGCTACGGCTCTCCCAGCTGGAAGGTGTCAGCACCGGGGTTACTGTTATATACCTTGTTGGGGAATGTGCTCCCCTGGTTTCCTGTCTTCTGTTCATGCCTCGCTCCCTCTGTTCCCATCTCCCTTCCCCCTTCCCCACCTCCCAGTTGCCCCCCCCCACTCCCAGTCCTCTGATTGGTGGGTCTGGGAGCAGGCACTGAGCATGCCTGTGATACCTCCACCCTTCTCCTCCACCCTCCCTGCAGAGGGGGCTCTCAGGCCTCGGCAGAGGGGTAGGACCGGCGCTGCTTGCTCTGCCAGGGCCTGGGCAGCTCTGCCAGCGGGCTGAGCAGTAGGAAGCAGGCTGGAGACCCAGCCACATCCCCCCAGACAGCTCGCTCAGCAATCAGGGTGACATCTGACCTTCTGCCTGACTCGGGCATCTGTTTCACAGTTGGTTCCAAACCTGGGCACAGATCGGAGTATTATTTGCTGTCCTTGCTTAAACCCCCGTAAGGATAAACACCTCAATAAACAAACAGCTTTTGTTCCTTGCTTTTAGAATGCACCACCTTCTAAATATAGCCCCTTCTAAATGTCAACACGCACTCTCTTCCACATGCGCTTCTCACTTCGTGTAATAATAGAAATAATAGTAACAGGAAGAAACGCCGCGGTGTTCGGTGTCTGCAGATGCCAGGTGCACTGGTGCCATCGCTACACTTAATTTCACAATTCCCGCACGAGTACACCCAGTTGGCCTCATCCTCGCAAGTGAGAACATTTTGGCTCCCACAAGGTAAGCTTTCCCAAGGACACACAGCTGGGAGTGATGCATTAGAAACTCTACGAGGTCCCCCCAAATTCATATCTGCCCAGACCCTCAGAACGTGACTTTGATACTTGCTAACAGGGTCTTTGCAGGTGCCATTAGTTCAGATCAGATCCTACTGGATTGGGGTGGGCCCTAAATCCAATGACTAATTCTTTTTAAAAAATATATATTTTGTTGATCTTTTACAGAGAGGAAGGGAAAGGGATAGAGAGTTAGAAACATCGATGAGAGAGAGACATCGATCAGCTGCCTCCTGCACGTCCCACACTGGAGATGTGCCCGCAACCAAGGTACATGCCCTTGACCGGAATCGAACCTGGGACCCTTCAGTCCGAAGGCCAACACTCAATCCACTGAGCCAAACCGGTTTCAGCCCAATGACTAATTCTTGTAAGAATGCTCAGACATGAAGGACACAGAGCGACAAGGAGGAGCTGCTGGGGACACAGTCCTGTGACAACACAGGTGGAGGTGGGGGTGATGCCACAACCAAAGAGGCACCCCAAGAAGCATCCTAGGAGGAGACAAAAAAGATCCTTCTGCCGGGCCGGCGTGGCTCAATGATGGAGCATTAACCTATGAACCAGGAGGTCACGGTCAGGGCACATGCCCCGAGTGTGGGCTGGATCCCCAGTGTGGGGCATGCAGGAGGCAGCCGATCAATGATTCTCTCTCATCATTGATGTTTCTATCTCTCTCCCACTCCCTTCCTCTCTGAAATCAATAAAAAATACATTAATCGACTTTTAAAAAAGGTCATTCCCCAAAGCCTTCAGAGGATGTGTGGCCCCGCCCACACCTTGGTTTTGAAGTCCTAGACTCCGAATGGCAAGAGCATCACTTCCTGTTGTTTCAGCTTGAAAGAACCTCAAGAACCTCATATGGAATGTGAGAGCGATTCTCTCTCATCGTCAGGGCCAAGTATTTTCCAAGAGCCAGGGGGTGCGGAGCACAGAGGACCTAGAGGAGACACAGCCCCTCACTCAAGGGACTCACACACAATGACAACGCACATCCCAGTTGTTTTGGCTTCTGGTGGGGAGCACGGAAGAGCAGAGAATGAGGACAAATCTCGCTCTTTCGGCCCCGTCACTTCCTGACTTTGTGACCACAGGCAGGTCCCAGCCCACCTCTCTGAACCTCGGTTCCTCCATCTGTAGGATGGGGGTACTGATACCAACTTGCCTGCTTCCAGTTAGGTGAGGAATGTGTCTGGCTGCAGGATGGGCAGTGCTGTTGTTGGGGTGCAGGGAGCACGGGGTGTCATGCCCGAGCGTACACACACTTACCCACACCTTTGAAACAGCAGATAAACACCTATTAGTCAACAGAGCTTGGTTAATCTTCTCCTCCACGCCTTTCTGTGTGCAGAAATACAGTGGTACCTCGAGATACGAGTGCCCTAACATACGAGATTTTTGAGATACGAGCCGTCAAGCGAGCGATGTTTGCTTTGAAATACGAGCAACATTTGAGATAGGAGTCATCTCGTGGATTGGCTGGCTGCAACACGACACACCAGTTTACCACAACTCTAGTGTCTCATAGTTTACCACGCCTCAAGGTTACGGAACGAATTAAACTCGTATCTCGAGGTACCACTGGATTTCACACTTGATCCAAAAGAGAAAGGAAGAGGCTGCAGCCACGGAGGATGCCGGGCAGCGAGGTTCTGCCCCGGATGTGGGTCCTCAGGTGCCAATGTCCTTGGGGAGCAGAGTCCTCTTCAAAGCGCAGCTCCAATTGCAAGCAGAGCCACAAAGAAAAGAAAGAAGGCCCAGCGAGCGCCCTAGCAGGTTTGGCTCAGGGGATAGAGCGTCAGCCTGTGGACTGAAGGGTCTCAGGTTCAATTCCGGTCTAAGGCACATGCCCAGGTTTCAGGCTGGATCCCCAGTAGGGGGTGTGCAGGAGGCAGTCAATCAATGATTCCCTCTCATCGTTGATGTTTCCATTTCTCTCTTCCTCTCCCTTCTTCTCTGACATCAATAAAAATATACTTTAAAAATAAATAAATAAAAGGCCCGGCGAGGGAAGAAGACACAGTTGCGTCAGTCCTCAAAGCCTGAACACCACACCCCAGCCGCCAGCTGGCCACTTTCCGTTCCTCCTCCAGGGCTGCCAGCACCAGCGGTGCCAGGGACTGTGCAGTGATCCGGAGATTTGTCAGAGGCGGCGTCTGATTGTTGCCAGTCAAGTAGAGGGGAAAGAGACCCACAGGATCAAAACGGCTCTGTGCAAGGATAGCCTTGAAGTGCAGGCGCCAGAGGGTGAGCTTGCGGGCTGCCTCGAGGTGGGAGCGTTTTCCTTGCCGATTCTCAGGGACGGAGAGAATGGGGGGCTGGGAAAGGGGAGGGGGTCCAGTCTGCAGAGGGGTTGGCAGCAGTTGGACCCACTAGCCCAGGTCTAAGCAGAGCTTCACACTTAGGAGCCCTGGACCACACCGGGCAGCCCCGCCTCCAGGGTGGTCTCAAGGGCAACTTGGAGGGGTCACCCTGTCTGCCCTGGCTGCTTGGAACCTGGCCAGGGCCTCCCTTGTGGGAGTATGACTTCACTCCCCAAATCAGAGTTCAGAGAAAGATGGATGTGGTTGACTCGGCTCCACGGGGACTCACAAAAACTCACCCCCAAGCAAGACTGGCAAAAATCATTCTGGTGATTTAATTCAATCCAACTCCATCCTATTTATTAAACAGACAGCTGAGCCCAGAGGCTAAGAGCGGGGCCACTGGGGCCAGGTGGACCGGGTTTAAATCCAGCTCTGATGCTTGGACCCGTCCCTGAGCCGCTCTGAGCCTCAGTTTCCTCCTTGGTCAAATAGCAATGATGATAATAATAGCATTACCTCCTAGGGATGCATGAGATTCAGATGCATTGAGACTCGCAATGCATGTAAAATCATCTCAGGTATACAGTAAGTGCTAAATAAGTGCTGTGTAAGGGGCTGGTAAAGGAAGCGGTGTGGAGCAGAGGGATAAACGGAGGCCCCGGACATCCTACACTGTCCCCACACACAGATCCCTGGGACTGGGGAGAGGACGTGCCTCATCCACGGCAGGATTTGAACCCACAAAGCCCCACTTCAGACCCCCACATTCACTTCTCCATCATAGAGAATTCTGTTCAGCTCATTATCTCTCCCCAGGAGCCTGGCCAGAGCAGGCCCCACGGAGACACAAACACCGAATGAATGCCAGTGCCCTGTCTGAATCATCATCCCTTCCCTTACTCTTTTCTGTGACCTTGGGCATGTGACACAGTCTGTCTTAAGTGTCAGTTTCTCCGTGGGTAAAAATATCTGTCTGAATAACCAATTCACAGGGTGTCGTGAAAAGCAAATGACAGAGAGTTCCCATGCAAATACACCCAATGGGGTGCCTGACAGTGAGTCCATGTTAAATAAATGTCATCTTAATCTTCTCTCCTTTCCTTGACTCTGTGCTCCGTTCTGCCAAGGACCCACGGGGCACACAAGAGGAGAGAACATATTCTGGTCCTACAGGACCGCACACAAGATGAAAAAGTAGGAAACTGTTCATTTAAAGGACAAACGACAATTAGGCGCCCGAGCAGAAGTCTCGCCCGGGAGTTCAGAGAGCGCCGCGTGGATGGGGCAGTCTGGAGGGCCTCTGGGAGGAGGTGTTTGAAAAGAGCCATCCACCTCATTATCTGCCACACAACGTGCCTCGCCGAGAACCGTGTTCCCATTAGGCGAGCCTGGGCAGGCAAAGGGGGCGAGGACATGAAAATACTGCCTCGAGATTTGAAAACCGCGGCCTCTGATGGGGAGAAACGAGCTCTGATCAATCCTTTCTGATCAAAGGGTTGGGTCTGGCAACAAAACCAACTGGAATGCTGGCAGCAGGCTAGACTGAGTGAGTGATGTTCAAAACCGCACACGTTGGGCCCAGACATTGATGTCCTTCCAGAAAGAGCCCCGTGTGGATGTGAGGAAGAATAAAAGGATGGAGGAGACAGAAAATATTCAGTGGAGCCAATCAACCCACATCTCAAACGAGCCAATTCCACAATGTTCCAACTGAGAGGAAACTTGAGCATCCCCACGTTACACGTTTCAAGGCTAGGACTACGTGCCAAGGCCATTCCATCCCTAAAATCGCTCCATCACACCCCTAGGTCCAGCACCTTCGTGGGCTAGAAAAGGACACTCGGGTCCAAGGAGTTCAGGAGCACTGCCCGAGTTCATGGTGACGGATAAATGCCCAGCATCCAGTCCCCTCCTCCAGTTTCAGCCCATGTCCAGTTCACTTCAGGAATAGACATGCACTAGGCTGCTAACTCAAGCCCTGCAACCTCCTAGGTACCATCATTCATTTGGGGAGAAGCTCACACACATTTAAGCAAGGAGATTCCTTTGTTCACACTGTTAAAAAAGCCTTGAAACTGGGATGGGAAGATCTCGACTCGCTGGAGCCATATTGCCACTCCATGGAGCCTGAGAGTGAAGCAAACAAAGAAGATAGCAGAGAGAGTAGACATTCTGATGGTATCTATTAGTTAGGGAAATGGAGCTGCTGAAACAGATAAACCCCCAAATCTCAATGGCTTAGCCCAATAAAAATGTGGTGCATGCTCTGAAGTGGGTCTTTCTGGCAATTTGGGATCCAGCATCTTTCTACCTTGTACAACACCCTCCCCTCATGCCTTGGAGTTCTCTGCCCTCTGCCCTTGGGGGAATTTGAAGCATATCTGTTTCTTAAGAAACTACTGTGTTTAAGAAACACATACAACTTAGAACCTATCCCATTGGTGGGAATCAGTCTTGTGGCCACAGCTGAGTGGATCCTGGGAAGTGTAGTTCTTATCTGGAAGGGCAAGCTTCTCAGCCACGAGTCTGCACTAAGAGAAGAAGCTGAACTTTGGTGACCAGATGGCCTCTTCCACCTCCATATCATGTGGCTCCTGAGGCCTGATCTGCCCTGGATCTTTTTCACTTGTATATGCTACTCAATTTCCTATTTCTGCATAAGCCAGTTCGGGCTGGATTTTATGCTATCAAGGTTCAGAGAGTTCTGCCTATTTTTGTTATTGTTAATCTTCACCTAAAGATATTTTTCCCCATAGATTTTTGGAGAGAGTGAAAAGGAGGGTGGGGGGGTGGAGAGAGAAAAACATCAAAGTGAGAGAGACACATTAATTGGTTACCTCCGGCATACACCCTAACCTGGCCCCCAGCCAGGGATCGAGCCTGCAACCGACGTATGTGCCCTTGACTGGGAAGGGAATTGAACCTGTGACCCTTCAGTCCTCGGGCTGACATTCTCACCACTAAGCCAACCCAGCTAGGGTGAGTTTTGACAATTTAATCAAGTCCTATGGCCTATTTGTGCAGATCAAAATAAAACTCAGTCCTTCTTTTGCCCAGTCCAGTGTCTATTCCACAATACCTTATAACCGCCCTTCTCCAAAGTTCGATGGCCTGGCCATGCCCTAGGAAATCTATAATATTAAAAGGGTAATATGCTAATTAGACCAGATGTCCTTCCAAACGTCCTTCCAGGTGAAGCAGGGGCCAGAGGGAAGCTAGCCCAGGTTCTGAGGGCCAGCAGGAAGCTGGTGCTGGCAGCTGGGGGAAGGAAGGCCTATTCTGGCATGAATCTTGTGCATTGGGCCTCTAGTCAGCTAATAAAACAGTCACCTCCAATGAAGAAGGGGGCTGGTCTGCGTGGAGACTGTCATATCCTCCACTGTGTCCCCACATAGGGAGGCACATAGGAGGAGGATCGATAGACTTTTATTTTTTGTAGTGAAAGAACACTTGCCCAAAGAGAAACGTTAAAGGTGGCCAGTATAAGGACAAAACTCCAGAAAAAAACACCTGGCAACTTCTCCCACCAGTGTACTCCCAGCATCTATGCCAGCCACACATTCTTTACCATCCCTCCCTTCCCCTGAGTGGGGGCTGCACTCCGTGGTTAGCTTCCAATGTGCAAAATGCAGAGAAAACAACAGTGTGTGGCTTCCAGGGGGAGATTATGAAAGGCACCAGTTTCCACCTTTCCCCCTCGGGGTCACTGCTCTGAAGGAAACTCCAGCAGCCCTAAGAAGAGATCCACATGGTGAGGAACTGAGGCCTCTTGCCAACAGCCGTGTAAGGGCACCTTCTTAGAAGCAGATCCCCAGCCCCAGTCGAGCCATCGGATGATGACGGACTTGTCTGACATCTTGATTGCAACTCCATGAGAGACCCTGAGCCGGGACCACTCAGCCAAGCTGCTGCTGAATCCCTGTCCCATAAAAACTGAGAGATAATCAATGTTTGTTGCCGTAAGTCACTAGGTTTTGAGGTCATTTATTATACAGCAACAGATAACTAGTACGGCTAAGCAAGGGGACAGTAAGGCTTTCTGCTTTGAGGACAGTCAAGAGCCCATGGATATATGTTGGCTGAGCCTCGGTAACTGCTGCGAAGTGTAAGACTTATGGATATGAAGGCTGACATATAAATATTCATGTCCCTCATCACAACAGAAGCTGATGATTCAGCTAAAAGTAAATTACCGGTAAGAGGGTTACAACATGGCAGACGGGTTTATTGCCATTAGACAAAGGGTAAGTTATCTGACCTAGGGCAAATGATTAAGTTGACTCATAGGAAATAGCCAATACACAACCACTTATGAATATATAAAAATAACAACTTCATATAGTTCAACTGGATCCTTCAATCTCTGAGTCTCAGTTTCCCTTTTTTTTTATGAACTGGAGGTAATGACCCCCATTGTGGGGATTAAACCAATAACCAAAGTGGCTTTGCACTGCACAAATCGGCTGCCTCAGAGCACACAGGATGGTCCTTGATCATTGAATGACTTGCTGACAGCATAAGGATCTAATGCCAATGGGACTTAGAGAATGAAAGTAATAAGTTTGCCCCCCTGTTGAAAACTTGAGATCAATACTTGATTTTCTAAAGAGAGAGAGAGAGAGACTTGGGACCTGGAGACCCCTGCCTCCATCTTCCCACCTGTGCAATGGAACCAGCACCAGCATGGTGCCCTTCCTGGGCCAGCCCTGCCCTCCAGCCCCTCAGGCCTCTGGAGGAAGAAGACAGAGGGCAGGAGGCTGTTCCCCCAGGTTCAGTCCTCCATCCCAGCCAGCAAGAGGAAAGAGGGGGGGAGAGAGGGTCCCCCATTGCTGAGGCAGGCCTCACTCACCCCAGAGGCTGGTTTCTGCAGGATTGTTCCAGCCAATAGCTCAATTCCCTCTGGTTTTTGTAGTACAAACAATCACAGACAAGTCTTAGAGGGAGGAGGGCGGGGGAAAGAGCAATTTCTGTGTTGTAAAATCCAAATCATTGAACATGGTCTTGCAAGGCATTTGCATTTCTAAACAAGCAGTGCTGCTGAGTGTGGCTGCCACTTAGTTACCTTGTTAACTCCCTGCTGGCTCCGGCAGCCCTGGTGTTTCAAGGCAGACGGATCCCAGGCCCCACCGTGAGGGCTTGGAAGGGGCAGGTAGCCGCCCTGAAGCCTGGAGTTCAAGTCTAAACTTGCCACCAAGTCCAGAGGTATCCTTGTGCAGTCTCGTCTCTGGCCTTCAGGTGCTCCTCCTTTCTGTAACATGGAGAGGTTGGACTGCGTGGCCTTTAGAGGGCTTGGGAGTGACAGACAGCCCATGGTTATAAAATCTGTGAGTTCGGAGGCCTGGATTCAAATTGTGGCTCTGACATCAACAGACCAAGTGACCTTGGGCTCCGTGCTGGAAGGAATTCCTGGTATGACCTGGCTCAGCGTCTCAACCCCTTCCTGGCACCCCTGAAAGATGACCTTCTGGCTTCTGGGTCATACAGCCAGAGGTAGAGAGCTCACTACCCTTGATCATCCAGAGAACATCCATTCCATTGCCGGACAGCCCCACAATTTACTAAGTTTGCTCAAGTCAACTTGAGTGACACCTCTACCCAACAGGAGACCCAGAAGCATCTTATGGGCAGTTCACGGTCAGGCAGCTCTGCTCCGGCCCCAGCTGGGAGATCTGATGGGACCTTGTCACTCCTATCTTGGTTGCCTTGTCTGGAATGGAGATGATAAGTCAGCTCACCATCTCGAGCTGTCGCGAGGACTCATCAGGCTGGTCACTGGGCACAATATTGGCCACGTGGTAGGCAGCTTGATGAAGTTACCATAGCTGTGACGATTATGCATCACGCTTCTCCCCCTCTCCCCGCGTTGGCACCCAAAGCACGTGGTGCTCATGCGTGTCATGCCCAGCCTAGATCCGCAGCTCAGGGAAGACGTTGTAGACTTGCAGGTGATGCCCAAGAGCGCATCAGACACGAGCTGGCCCCCGCAGTGCAGGTAGCTGCTGGCCTTGCCCGTTCAGGGGCAGCCTGGACTCGCTCTTTTTATTTCTAAGACAAATCACTTCCACACTTTGGTACCTGCGGTGAACTGCACATTATTCACAATCCTCCATGCCCTCCCCTGTTAAAAGCGTGCATCCACAGCCTTGGTCGGGTGCTCCTTCAGAACCGTCCACAAAAAGAGCTGGGGGCTCCCTCCCCCTGGATATTGGCTGTGGTCACATGACTTGACCTGGCTGATGTGATGTGGACAGGAGCCCTAGTGTGGCAGCTGCAGGACGAAGCCTCAGCCGCACCACGTGTTTCTCCTGGCTCCCTTGCACTCCGGGGGTCCCGCCTGGCAGTGGCTGCCCTTGCCTGAGCCGCAGGAAGCACACGTGGGCAGACCTCAGCCCGGCTTGCAGCCTGGAGCCCACCCACCTGACCTGCAGGCAGAAACGGAGCCATTGGACCGACCCATCTGAATCACCTGAGCCACAGCCCTGGGAGTTTGAGAAGGAACGCTTGTAGTTGCAATACAACCAATTTCTTGGATGATTTGTTATGTGGCTCTATTGTAGCAATAGCTGCTACCTTATTGCAGTAGTCCTCCCTTATTCCGTTTTGCTTTCCAAGATATGATATCAGTTATCCGTGGTCAACAGTGGTCCAAATATATTAAATGGAAAAATCCAGAAATAAACTATTCATAAGGTTGAAATTACATGCTGTTCTGAGTCAAGTGATGAAATCTCACGGCATCCCGCTCCATCTGCCCAGGATGTGAATCACCCTTTGTCCATGGTATCCACACTGTACACCCTACCTGCACAATAGTCACTTAAGAGCCAGCTAGGTTATGAGAGAAAGAGAGAGGGAGGGGGAACCACATGCACATAACTTCTGTTACATGATTTTGTTATAATTATTCTATTTTATGATCGTTGTTCTTAGTCTCTTACTGGGCCTAATATGTAAATTAAACCTTATCATAGGTCTATGTGTAGGAAAAACATAGTGTAGAAGGGGTTTGGAACTATCATGATTCCAGGCATCCACTGCGAGTCTTGGGGCGTCTTCCCTGTGGATAAAAGGAGGCTGTATTTATCCATAGCAAGTCACTATGGCACCCTACCTGATTAGCACATCCCCAGGAGCCACCCCCCACTGCTGAAGGCAAGGCTTTCCCTGACCATCCTTTTGAGATGCCAAACAATTGCTCATAAGAAGTCCCTGGTCTTGTAGGAGAGGACAGAGGCCTCTTTAAAATGTCCAGGCCCACCAAGCCAACTTGAACTTCTATGACATTCTGGCTTCCTGTCATTTTCCAGTTCTAGTGCACCCCCACCCTGCCCCCTGAACCTCCACATCTATGTCCACAACATCAGAAAGAAGAAAGAAGAACTTGAGGACCCGGATGGGTGGCTTGGAGGGTCAGCCATGAAGTGCTTCCGGATGGCCCAAGCCCACCCCGTCGCCAGTGAACATCCATGTCCATTCGGTAGAATTCAGGCTGAGGAAGGGCCCCATATTCTCACCTTTTGGGCTTCAGGCCCCCGTGTGGTTCCCTCCCACACTGTGCCAGGGCTGGTCTGTGTAACCTAAACAAACATGACAGAATTCATAGCGTAACACTTGGGAGAGCAGGCTATAAAAGACATTGTCATTCTGATTTAGGTCCTAGCAGGCTTTTTTGTGGAAATTGACAAAGGAATCCCAACATTTATATGGAAATGCAAAGGAGCTAGAAAAAAGAAAAACAATTCAGAAAATGAAGCACAGAATTGAAGGGCTTACCCTCTCCAGCTTCCAAACTTACTGTAGGGCCACGGTTAACAAGACAAGTGTGGTCTCGGCACACAGACAGGCAGATAGATGAGCAGAACAGAATTCAGAGTCCAGAAATGAATCCCTCCATTCATGGTCAACTGATTTTCAACAAAGGTCCTCAGATGCCAATGGAGAAACAATTATCTTTGCAGCAATTGTTGCTAAGACAGTTGGATAGCCACACGCAAAAAAAAATAATAATAAAAAAATCAATTTGACTTATACTTGACACCATCCAGAAAATTTCACTCAAAATGGATCCTAGATCTAAATGCAAGAACCCAAACTATAAGACTTTCAGAAAAAGATACAGATGAAAATCTTCATGACTTCGGGTTAAAGAAAGCGTTCTTATATATGACAGTAACAGCATGATCAAAAAAGAAAAAATGGTAATTTGAGTTTCATCATAATTAGACAAACCACATACTGGGAGAAAAACTTTTGCAAATCACATATCTGATAATGAACTTGCATTCAGAATATATAAAGAACTCTTAGAACTTAGCCTAAGACAACGGCCCATCAGTCAGAAGACTAGCCTAGACATTTCATCAAAGAAGATATAGGAATCTTCTAACAAGTTCCTGAGGAGCTACTCAACACAATTAACCACTAGGGAAACGCAAAGGAAAACCACAGTGAGATACCTCTACACATTCACCAGCACAGCTTTCATCAAAAAGACAGATACTATCCAGTGTGGACAAGGATGCCGGGGCATTGGAACCCGTGTGTATTACTGGTGAGAATTGAAAATGGTACAGCCACCCTAGAGAACAGTTCGGCGGTTCTGATAAAAGACAATCATAAACTTACTGTGAGTCAACAATTCCACTCCTGGGAATCTACCCCAGAGGGAAGAAAACATAAACCCACACAAAGACAGGCATGCACACTCCTCATCACAGGCAAAAACTGGACACGATCCAAATGCCTATCCATATCTGAATGGATAAGCGGATAAACAAAATGCGGTATATCCATACAATGGAATTCTCCTCAACAATCACAGGGAATGAGTTCTTAATCCGCTCGGCAACGTGGACGATCCTTAAAAACATTCTGTGAGGTGAAAGAATCCAGACAGAAAACACCACCTTGGTTCTATTTGTATGAGATGCACATTTATGTAATCAGAAAGCAGAATCGTGGTTGCCTAGGGCTAAGAGTGCCAACAGAAATTAACTGTAAGGGAGCATAAGGCAACGTTGAGAGAGGATGGAAATGTTCTAAAACTGGATGCCTGCACAGCTCTGCAAAGTGATCACACCACGGTGGGGGAGGCACACTGTGGGGGAGGGACACTGTGGCTTCCACGGGGGTTGCTGTTTGGATCACCGCCAGCCCACTCCATGTCATGAGCCTCTGAAAAGGACAGGAGGCATCCTGGGTGGATCTGCACTTGCCTGAGCTTCATAGAAGCAGGTCCTCCAGCCCCAGGCGGGCCTGCCGATGACCACAGGCCCGGCTGACATCGTGACTCAAAGAAACCTCAGGGGGGACCTTGAGCCAGAATCACCCAACGAAGCTGCTCCCAGATCCCCTGCCGTCAGAAACTGTGTGACAGAATAACGGTTTGTTGTTTTAAACTAACTTTCGGGATCATTTGTTACACAGCCATAGCTCACTAATGCACGTGATCTCATGGGACTCCTTAGAGCCAAGTTTTTGGTAGACAACATGACAGAGGTACAGAGACTGGGGCTCCAGGGTCTGGCCCAAGGCGATGTAGCTTCCAAGAGGTAGAGGGAGGATTGAAACCAGGCCAGCCTGACTCCGGAGATGCATTCAATCACAACACCACTCTGAGCATCCTGAGCAAGGCACCATGGGAGATTCCAAGGAGGGAGGAAGAGTCAGACCCCTGCCCTGCAGGACCTCCCGGTCAGGTGGGGGAGGCGGGGCAGCAAGAGGCCCTCTTCTCTGTGTTCCGTGACGGTCCCTCATCCTGTGGCTCCGCGTTGCGTTCCATTCAGCACCACCACAGCTGCCAAACACACTTCATTCAATTCTGTGAAGAGCTCAGAGGACCCCGAGTCGGGGGCGTCCCTGCCTCTCCCTCAAAGCGCAGAGCAGCGAAATTGGACAGTAATGTGTTGTCGTTCACATATTTCAGCCGGAGCCAGGGTAAATGATGATGCCGTCCCCCTTCATTCAGTGTGGCATCTTTCACCAGAGCCGTGTCTCAGAAACACTTTGGAGAAGGAAATAATAAATAATTGCCCGGGGGACAAAGCATGAGATGAAAAGCTGCAGGCTGGTGGGGGGCAGTCGGGGAGACTCTGTCTCCAGGAGCTGCGTGTCCAGGAAGCTCGGGCTGGGCAGCTGGACGCCGGCAAGCAGAGCCTTGGGCTTGAGTGCTGGGTTCCAAATGCTTCTGGGGCTTTCTGGAGAGGTGACGACGGGGTCCCCCACCCCTGCACTAGACCTCTCCACAGGGGACCCCTGGGAGGAGCCTGCAGCTCCCGTGTCTGAGACGGGCCCCTGGGTGGGCTGCTCTGACGGTGCAGCACCCTCCGTGGCTCCCACCTCCTTCGGAGCCAAGGCCCGGTTCCTGCCCTGAGCCACAGAGCCCTGCCAGTCTCACTCTCATTGCTCCTCTGACCTCCGAAACTCTGGCTCGTTCTACTCCAGCCGCACTGATCTCCTCGCTCTACTCTCAACACACCAAGCACATGCCTGCCTCGGGCCTTTGCCTGCGCTGTTCCCTCTGCCTGGACCATGGCTTCTCCCAAATATCCACACAGTCTTTTTCTTTTTTTAAATATATTTTATTGATTTTTTTACAGAGAGGAAGGGAGAGGGATAGAGAGTTAGAAACATCGATGAGAAAGAGACATCAATCAGCTGCCTCCTGCACGCCCCCTACTGGAGATGTGCCCGCAAACAAGGTACATGCCCTTGACCGGAATCGAACCTGGGACCTTTCAGTCCGTAGGCCAACACTCTATCCACTGAGCCAAACCGGTTTCGGCTCCACACAGTCTTTGCTAAAGACCTCCAGATGTTTGCAAAAGTAACACTCCTTGGTTGGACCTACGCTGCCATCCCTATTTACAGCGGCCTCCCCTGTCCCTCACCACTGGTCTTTACTCTGTTCATCCCCCACCCATGGACCGCTCACCTTCGCCTGCTCCGGAACGCATGCATTATTGTGAGTGCCTCCTCCTGCTAGACTGTCAGCCCACGAGGCCGTGCTTTTGTGCCCATATGGTGCCCAATACAGCCTCGCTGCTCAACGAACCTGTGGTGAGTGAACTCGGGAGGACTTCTGTGCTCAGGAGCACACTGACATGCCTGCCCGCGGGCCCCCCCTACAGGCTTGCACACACGTGTGCCCTCGGGGCAAATCCACAATTGGCTCCTCCCAGGGGTCTGGGAAAGAATGTTCTCCCATTTGCAGGACTGTGTCCCCGGATGGATAGGCAGCTAAACCCTGGCCCCAGCACACCTGGGCTTACTGCCCGCTCTCCCCTTCGCTGTTGTGTCACCTGGGGCGAGGCATGTGCCTCTCTCTACTTCGGTGGCCTCATCCACCAAGGGGAAATAATGACTCCTCCTACTCCATGGGGTGGGAACTATCTCTTACGTCCTTTGTGCATTGGGGGAAACTGAGGCATGGGGAGGCCAAATGAGGGCGAAATAAGACGCTCCATTGCAAAATAACGACCATCGCTCAGGTCTTCGCTGAGCCTGGGAATTCAAACTGAGAGGGCGCGGGCGGGAGCAGCAGCCTGGAGGGAGAACCTCAAAATGCAGACATTCAGGCTGAGCTGGAAATGTCTGTCCCCATCGCTGTGCAATAGAAAGTGAATTCGCCGGGACAAAGGCACACGAGCAGCGCCAGTGCCAGCCGCGCGGACTAAAAATAACCCTCAGATGTCAGTGCAGGAAGGATCTCCGAGCCGATCAACCCACATTCCCACTGCCCCAGCGAGACAGTGGGGCCTAGAGAAGTAGAAAGCCCCGAAGTAGGATCACATAGTGCGAAATCTGGGGTGCAAAGCAGCTCTGACCCCAGCTTGCCCCCTCTGCGGCCCCCCTGTATTTTCCTTCACTCAACCGCCAGCCAGCTCTGGCCCAGCTCCTGCGTCAGCCAGGAAGCCCCAAACGTCCCTGATTCTGGGTCCGCGCTGAAGGAGGCAGACCCGCCCCGGGGCCAGGAGGAGAGGTCAGAGGGCAATGGGCAGGCTGTCCGCATGCCACCCACGTGCGTCCTGCAGACTCGCAGCCGCTGGCGACGGGAGAGGGAGACAGAGGCCAGCACACCGCGAACAGGCGGATCGAGGCTCTTGAGAAACATTTTTCCTCGCTCTCTGCAGCAGTCATTTCTCCTGGAAAAATGCGAGAGGTGTCCTTGGCACAGAGCGAGGTTAAAATGATGAAGGACAGCACGCCTTCCAGGACCCCGTGGGAAATGCAGGCCTGGGTCCTGGAAGTGGGCTTTGCATGCCAAAGGGCAGGGGGAAACCAAGGACCCCCTCTCCTTCTCTTCAGTTTCGTTCAACAAAAACTGCCCTGTGCCAGGTGGGACAAGGAGGGACCAGGCCAGACTCTGGGGGCCCAGGATGAATGGGGCGTGGCCTGAGCCCATTTGGAAAGAGGACAATCCCACAGTGTCCCTGTCAGAGTCCAGCCAGCCGCAGCCTCTCCAGCCCCGTGCTTCTCAGCCGGTGATTTGTGGGGACATTTGGCAATGCCTGGGGGGATTGTTGGTGGTCAGGAATTGCCAGGGCATGCTCCTGCCGGTGAATGAACCAGGGATGCTGCTAAAACATCCTACCACGCTCTCCACAGCCCTCCAATAAAGCCTTATCCAACCCACAATGTCCATTGTCCTGGCGTTGAAAGACCCTGCTCTAAAGAGGGGTGTTTAATCGGGGTTCGAGGCCCACGGTGTCCATCCGGAAATCCAGGCGGCTCCCTGAGATCAGAAGCAGAGTTTGGGATCTGAATTTGTCCAGCATGGTAAGCCTCGGTCCCGTTTTGAGGCCAGACGAGATGTCAAATTGTTGGTCTGTTTTAGGCTCAGTACCCAGCAGGGGGCCTGGCCCACGGTGACGCCTGGTACATACTGTGTGGATGAGTGGCAAGGGGTCCTTAACGAGGCCCAAAATAGCTCTCTTCTCCACCCAAGTTCTGAACACAGTGGGAAGCAAGACCAGGGAGCAGCAGACAGAGGCACACGTGTCACCTTTGGCAGAGAACGGCTCATTTGTCGGACAGCACACAGCTCGGTGTGAAAGCCAAATGGGCCTGTTTGATGAGCCCCGGAATGAAGCAGACCAACCCACCTTGTCACAGAAACTGGGTGAGTCAGGCCAGCCCCCTCCCAGCCCCTATCACAGGTGCAAAACCCACAGCCCGTCTAGCACTGTCCAATAGAGACAGGAATAACACAAAACACAAACACAATCCTCAATTTAGTAGCCAGCCTATATAATAAAGAGCTAATATGCAAATGGTCATCGCGCCCTGGTGCCAGGGGACCTGAGGCGGTGCCTTCGCCCCCACAGGACCTGAGGCTGCGCCCAGCCCGCCCTGGCACCAGGCTGGGAGACCTGAGGCTGCACCCCTCCCCTACCTGGCGGGGCTTGATGGGGACCTGAGGCTGCGCCCCTCGCCCTGCCGGGCTTGACGGTGGTGGGGCCAGCTGGGTCTGAGTCTCACGCAATTTCAAGGTGCACGTGGGTTGGTGGGGGCTTGACTCTGGGTTTGGCAGCACGCCCCAGACTCTGAGAGGAGGGAGATTTTCATAGGCATTTTAAGAATTCTCTTTCATCTCTGACACTTCTATTATAGAGAAAGGGCAAATAGCAATATTAAAATATTTCCTCTAATTAATTCCCTTTTAATGTGTACAAATTTCATGCACCAGGCTGCTAGTATCTATATCATAAAAGCCTAAGTGACCATTACGGTGAACAACCAGAACAAACGGTCACTATGATGCGCACTGACCATCGGGGGGAGCACTGCTCAGCCAGAATGTGGGCTCACTGCTGGCGAGCGCAGCAGTGGTGACAAGAGCCTCTCCCACCTCTGCAGCAGCACTAAGGAGCAGCAAGCCAAGTGGTAAGGAACAGCTATGGGCAGTAAGGAACAAGGGGTGCTGGACTGTGAGAAGGGACAGGCCAGGCTGAGGGACCATCCCCTCCTCCCCCTGCCACCAGTGCATAAATTTTGTGCATCGGGCCTCTAGTTTTAACATAAAAAGAAACAAGTGAGATTCATTTAATAATGTATTTTATTCAACCCTCTATTTCCAAAATATGATATACATAATTTAAATTTTTTTGAGATATTTTGTATTCTTTTCTTCTTATACTAACTCTTCAAATTCCAGCGTGTTTTCTACCAAGAGCACTTCTCAATTCAGAATGACCACATTTCGAATGCTAATAGCCCATGTGGTGTGTGGCTGCCATATTGGGAAGTGAGGGTCTCCGAGGATGTGGGAATTACTGCTACTCCCCAAGGAAGGATTACACCCCATAAGCCAAATCCACTGATCAGATACATCACTCTACCTCCCCGGGAACCCAATGGGGAGAGGACAAGATTTACACTAATTGAGCTACCTGCACCTGGAAGGAAATATTGGAATTGGAGATACATCCCTCCTGGATAGACAGATGGGTGGATGGATCAATGGATGATTAATGAACAGATGATGTGAAATCCAGGTAAGACATACCACACCAGAGCAGGGAGTCAATTCTATTTCTCTACAAATGTCAAACCCCTTTGGAAGAGAATATTGTGCTTTTGGTATCAATAGGTCCTTGATTTGAAAAAACAAAAGCACAATTCCACCCACTGTCACTTCATCCAAACTTTGTGGTTGGAGGGAACAGCAATCCTATATAATAAAACCCTAATATGCAAATTGACTGAACAGCAGAACTACTGGCCGCTATGACGTGCACCTCCCCATCCCCAGAGGGAGGTGACCAGCAGTGACAGGGGGCGGGGCTGGCCAGTGGGCAGTCCCAGGCCGCCAGCCAGGGCAGGTGCCAGCAGGGGGCCCCCCAATCACCCCTCCCACCAGTCACCCCACAGATGGGCCCTGATCACCAGCCAGGCCTAGGGACCCTACCCTATGTATTGGAAACAGTCTCTTAGATTTAAAAATTAAAGCCTGGCAAGGCTACTCTAACACTGAAAAAGCAGAATGATACAGCAAGGCTTGCACATGTTGTGGTCAGTCCTGGTTCTGACACTTAAAACTGTGTGACAAAGCCAATTACTTAACTTCTCTCTGCTTCAGTTTTTCCACCCATCAGATGGGGAAAACGGTACTGCTGCCTCAGAAGGATCATGTTATGTTCTACTTTTATAATCAGCAAAAAAATGTAGCTGCCCCTACAGCAGCAAGATGCCTTTCACCTGTAGGAAAAGTATGGTCATGGTGCATGCAGCACCCCGGATTGGGCCTAAACTGGCAGTCGGACATCTCCCAAGGGGTACTGGATTGTGAGAGGGCACAGGCCAGAGTGAGGGACACCCCTCTCCCCCATACATAAATTTTGTGCACTGAGCCTCTAGTATCTAAATAATAAATCTAAATAATATCCATAGTATATAAGTAATAAAACCCATATATCTAATGTATGGCAGACAATTGAATACTATGTCCAGTAAGAATATAAACTATAGCCCTAGTCTGTTTGGTTCAATTGATAGAGCATCATCCTGCAAACTCAAGGGTCCCGGGTTCCATTCCAGTCAAGGTTGTGGGCTCAATCCCCAGTAGGGGGTGTGTAGGAGGCAGCCAATCAATGATTCACTGTCATCATTGATGTTTTTATCTCCCTATTTCTCTCCCTTCCTCTCTGAAATCAATAATATATTTTTTTATTTTTTAAAAAAAAGAATATAAACTGTAAGCACAGAGGGATTTTTCTTAAAAAATATATTTTATTGATTTTTTACAGAGGAAGGGAGAGAGAGAGAAAGTCAGAAACATCGATGAGAGAGAGACATCGATCAGCCGCCTCCTGCATGCCCCACAGTGGAGATGTGCCCACAAGCAAGGTACATGCCCCCAACCGGAATCGAACCGCAAGCCGACGCTCTATCCACTGAGCCAAACCGGTCTCGGCCACAGGGGGATTTTTGTCTGATTGTTTACTGCTCTATTCCTAATGCCTGGTGTATATTAGGTGCTCAATAAGTATTTGTTGAATTAATAAACAATTTAATATACTCAAGAGGCTCAGAGAGGTTGAGTAACTTGCCCAAAGTCGCATTGCTATTAAATGGTAAAACCTGATTTTAAACCCAAGTCTAGTGGAGCCACAGCCTGTTCCATCCCCTGCCTCTCAAGTGAATGATGCAGAAAATAACAGTCCCCCATCTGTCCTTCATGAATATGGCACCGGGTCAACCCCGAATATTACTGACCCTGGAGAGGACCCCAGCAAGAGTTCACAGCCAAGGTTTGACACTTCTCCATACTTGGCATGGCGCTCTCCCACCCCTTGGAGTGCAGAGTGCTGGGGAAAACAGATTCATCTGGGCTGAAATAGTGAGGCTGGATCATGATGGCTCCTGAGAGCCACTGCTACATTTTCAGGAAGGTCATGAGTCAGTTGTTAACACAGCCATTACTAAAAATAAAATTAAAATGTATATGAACTTACCATTCAATCAATTACCCTAAAAACAAAGATAACAAATATCCCAAATTCCTCACTTCATAATTATTTTACTGCCTCGTGCCAGCGATGCTCTTAAAGTTATTTATGTTTCTGGTGTCTCTGTGATGAAAATACTCTGATGGTGTCCCCCGCATCTCTTCCCAGCTCCACATTCAATGATGTCATGTTGGTAGCTTGGAATCAGCCATGGGTGGGGGGGAGGGAGTATTTACACCAGAGAAATTGGCAACTGCTGCAAACCAGGTCTTGTTTCTGTAAGAATGACCCAGAATAAAACATTTAGCAGCATATAAAACATTTACCAGCATCCTGTGGCTGGATTACAACCTAGGATATGGACACAGATCAGACAGAATGGTTTTATGATTCTCCACTGCACCTCTGGATAATGAAGAGAAAGCCAGCTTCACTCAAAAAAAGACATTCTCACTTCAAAACAAAACAAAAACAAAAACAACAAAACACAGCACTAGCGTGGCCCAGCCGGTGTGGCTCAGTGGTTGAGCCTTGATCTATGAACCAGGAGGTCATGGTTTGATTCCTGGTTGAGGCACATGCCCAAGTGTGGGCTCGATCCCCAGGATCCCCAGTAGGGGGCGTGCAGGAGGTAGCTGATCAATGATTCTCTCCCTCTCTCCCTTCCTCTCTGAAATCAATAAAATATTTTAAACACACACACACACACACACTCACAGAGAGAGAGAGAGAGAGAGAGAGAGAGAGAGAGAAAGAGAGAGAGAGAGAGAGATGCAACTTTAGGCTGCCCAAGCCTAAAGTGAGGAAGCATCCCGTGGGAGGGAAAATGCACCCTCCGGAGTCATTGCCATGCATGTCGGCGCCGGCCCTTGTCTCTAACGATGAGTTGGCACGGTGCCCATGGATTCATCCTGGACCTGCTGAGATGAAGTTGATGTAACCAGACCCTGCCGTCCACACCGCCCACCCTGTGTCTCTGCTTTCCACACCTCCGGGCGGGAGGGGGTCTCCATGGTTAGAGGGAGGCCAGGAAAGGCAGAGAAGAGAAGCGGGAAGTCCACCTCAGGGAGCAGGGCTGTGCCAGCTAGCCCTCTCATGTATGCACCTCGGGAGTCGGGGATCCCTAATTAGCTCTGCATTCCCTCCTAGAGGAGTGGGCAGCTGTGGAGAAGCCCATGGGTGCCATGTCTGTTGCTGGGCACCTGAGAGGTCCTCTGATTTAACCCTTCCCCTGCTTCACGGAGTGGGCATCACCCACCCTTTTACGAATGAAGAAACCCAGCCTCGCGCTGGGTGAGAGCGGTTCCCACGGTCAGCCACCAGCGAATTACAGCACTTAGGTCTGCGGCTACAGTCTCCTGCTTTCACTGCGCTGCACTTGCTGAAATGGATGCCCCGAATAAAGCCTGAGAGCTGGGCATGGCTTCAGCAATAGAGCTGAGGAGGGGACTCCGGGGGGAGCACAGACCAACGCAGGGGAGCAGGAAGTGATGGGGCCGTGAGAGCATTACACAGGCTCTAGGTTCCCAGGGGAGAGGAATGAATTCGTGTGGATAGGAGGAGGCGCGAACAAAGAGGAGGTGCTAAGGAGGAGAATGGGGGGTTGGTGGTGCATAGATGGCTAGGGGCAAGGGTGAACATGACGTTTGGGTGGGCAGAGGGATAGAAGGATGGGGGGTGAATAGTGGATGGTGGATGGGTGGCAGGGTGCTGGGTGAGTGGGGGGACAGTGAATGGTGGTGGGTAGATGAGAGTGGGAGAAGGTGAATGGATGGGCAAAAGGAAGAAAAGGAAAGGATAGGGAAGGAGGGGAGGGGAGGGGAGGGAAAGGGAGGTGAAGGAAGAGGGGAGGGGAGGGAAGGAAAAAGGGAAGGGAAGCGGGGAAAGGGAAGAGGGGAGGAGAGAGGGGAGAGGGGAGGAGAGGAGGAGAGGAAAGGAAAGGAGGGGAGGGGAGAGGAGAGGAGTGGAGAGGAGAGGAGGGGAGGGGAGGGAAAAGGAGAGGGGAGGGGAGAGAGAAGGGGAGGAGAGAGGAGAGAAGAAAAGAGAAGATTAGAGATGGGTGAAGGGCAAACTGGCAGGCAGCAGGCAGCCAGGTGGAAGGGTGTCTAGTAAAGGGTTGGTGGATGGGGAGAAGAGTAGACAGTGAAACGTGGGCAGGTGGAAGTGGCCGCGTGGGTGAGCATGAACATGCGCATGTGGAGGGTGATGGACCGCCATGGGACAGTGGAGGGTGATGGACGGTCATGTGGACAGTGGAGGGTGATGGACGGCCATGGGACAGTGGAAGATGAACACGTGGGAAGGTGGAGGATGGAGAGTGAAGGTGGATGGAGAGGAAGGTGATTGGTGGGTGGGAGTGAGAAAGAGAGAGAAAGGGTTTGGCCAGTGGATGGAGAGGTGATTAGTGGGCTAGCAGGTGTGCGGGCCTGTGACAGCGTAAGGATGGAAACACTGAGAGAAGGAAGGGACGGAAGAAATGAGGGAAGGACCAGAGGGAAGGACTCATCCCAGCCGTGTGTGCTACAGAGGCGCCCCCTAAGGACCGCGGAGAGAGAGCACCCTTGCCCCGTCCAAGAACCAACCACAGCCGGCTTCCTGGGTGGCACTGGGCACTGACAGCCCAGCTTTCTGCAGGCGCTCAGCCCCTGGCAGCCCCTCTGTGTCCCTGGTCAAGCGCTCAGCTTCCTCCACCTCTCCTCCTCCCGCCTCCCACTTCCTGCCTCCCGCCTCTCCCTCCTCCTCCTTCCACACACAGCAACCTCCTCCTGCAAGAGGCTCGCTGGAGTTGAGCGGTGGGACCAGTGGCTTTGACCTTCTCCGTTCTTAGACATAATTACTGTTATCCCAGATAATCGCTTTGAAATCACTCCGTGTCATTACCCACCTTCGCGCTATTTTGCCCATTTATCTGTGAGCGGCCCTGTCCTGGGGAGCAAGGATTTGGACAGAGCAACCTGCTGAGCTGTTTTCCTCTCCTCCTCGCCCTCTTCTCCCCCTCTTTCTCTTCCCTCTCCTCCTCCTTCTCCTCCCCCTCCTCTTCCTTCTCTTCTTCTTCTTCCTCCTTCTCCTCCTCCTCCTCTTCTCCTCCTTCTCCTTCTCTTCCTCCTTCTCCTCCTCCTCCCATGGACCATGCCTGCCTTAACCCTTCCTGTCACTGCTCTAGTCACCATGGAATTCACAAACTATGACAAGCGATCCCTCCAGCCCGGGCCAGGCACCTCCAGAGCCATGAGGAGCCACTGGGCCCAGGCAAGGACCCCAGTACCATGTTGGGCAGGATACAGTTCTGAGTGGCTGGGAGTAGGCAGAGGTCGGAGAGGAGTCTACAGCCAAAGACAAGAGCTGTGCAGTCCAGGGAAAAGGCCAAGGTCAGATCCAAGACCGGGAACCAGGAGGCAAGTCCAAGGTGAGGAGCCTCGCTGTGGAGGGAGGGGTGTCTAGAGCTCTGCCAGGCACCGGGCCACGGTGGAGGCAACTTGAATGAACCTGACCAGGAAGGGGCACTATCTGGGGGACCAAAGAGCCACACCCTCCAGAGGAGCCCCATCACAGAGGCGGATGTTGGTCTGCAGCAGGGGTGAAGGTGCAGACAAGCCTTCCCCAAGGAGAGAACTGCAGCTCCCCCTGTCTCCTAGGAGGTGAGGTCCCAGCCTCCCTGTGCACACTCTCTCTCTAGGACTGGCCTGCTTGGAACATGGACTTCGAATCCTGGCGGCTTCGCATCTGAATCCTGGCGACATCGCTGAGTAGCTGTGTGATCTGGGAAAAGTGACTTACCCTCTCTGAACCTCGGTTTCCTCATCTGCAGAGTGGAGAAAACTGCCACGCCCACAGCATTAGGGTGGTGGAGGGGATTGGATGTAATCAGGCTCCTAATTATCATAGTGGCCAAGGCTAGCAACTGCTCAACCAATGGAAACGGAGGAATCCTATGCCCAGTGCCCTCCTGCCACTGATCACCGTCCAAATTCTGTTCCCGCCGAACCAGACCCGGGGCTTCGATCCCCCGACTTCTCATTGGCTCCCACTGGGCTCCACCTGTTCCAGGATCCGCACCCATCAGCTCCACCGTGGGACCCCAAACACACGTGGTGGGGGCTGGGAGTACAGACAGGAGGGAATGCTGAGCCACTGGGGTCAGGCGGTCTGGAGGTCAAGGCCAGGGAAGCCAACTGAGGCGGATGAGGCAGGCAGGGCCCAGCCCGTAAGCCTGATGCCCCATCACCAAGGAGGCGCTCCCAGCAGTGTGCTTTCCCGTCCTCAGAGCTTCCGCATCCTTCCTGCCGGCCTCCAGCCCTGTTTGTGGCCTCCTCACCTGCCCGTGGAGTTTTTTTTTAATGTATCTGTACATTTTTTATATATATTTTATTGATTTTTTACAGAGAGGAAGGGAGAGGGATAGAGAGTTAGAAACATTGATGAGAGAGAAATGTCACTCAGCTGCCTCTTGCACACCTCCTACTGGGGATGTGCCCGCAACCAAGGTACATGCCCTTGACCGGAGTCGAACCTGGGATCTTTCAGTCCACGGGCCGACGTTCTATCCACTGAGTCAAACCGGTTAGGGGCTGCCCATGGATTTCGCTAACACTCCAACCTCTGCCAGCCTGGCCTGACTCCAGCTTCCAGTTTGCCCGCATTGCACATGGCCATGCCAGGTGACTGGGCGAGACTGATGTGGCGATGACGAGGAGTATTCATGACTGGGGAGCACAGGGGGGCACTCACACTGGATGGCTTTTCCATTGATGCCCCCTCCGGCGGGCATCTTCTCTCTCCTTTATCATCATGACACCTTTCCATTACAGCCTTTAAACTGTCCTCTGGCTTTCAACACACCATCGCTCCCGAGCTGCTAAGCTCGGCTGCCCAAGAGAGGTGCGAGGAGGAGGAGGAGGAGGGACACCAACAAAATCTGAGGACAGCCCAGGGGCTGAGAGCCTCCAGGGAACTTAGGAGGGAAGCCACGACCTCAAAGTTCAGCCTCGAGGCTCTCCTCCTACAGGAAGCCCTCCGTGATTTAAACCTGCCCAAATAAGATTAGTCAGAGTTAGCTACCATGACTTGGGTGCTCACAGCCAAGTACTGTACTCTAACTCCTTTAAATAATATCCCTTTGTTTAACCCTAAAAAAGGCTCCGAGACACCACATAGCCTGGTGGCAGTGGGACAGGAATTCCAACCAAGTCCATGTGACTCTGAAGCCCGTGCTCTTCCCACTGAGCCACACTGCCCATCACGTGTCTCAGAGGTTTTAAGCAGGTTTCTCAGTGACTGAAAAGGATGCCAAGGCTTTCTAATCTTTTCTACCATCTTCTCCTTAACACCGGGAGGTTCCCAGGGCCAGGATGTCCCTGCCTCACTAACCGGGGTCTCCTTGTGGGTGGAAGTGGTGTCTCTCCTGGAAGAGCGGTAGTTCTGGGGATGGGAACTGTGTCTCCTCCATCGGACCAGGAGTACCAGCTCTCCCTCCTCCCCTCTGCAGCCCCCCGCCCGCCACCCCGTCCCCCCTCACTCGGCTTGCCTTCCTCTGCCCTGCATCTGTTAGTGGGAGGCAGCCGGGCACCAACCTCCCCTTGCCAGCATATGGCCCCGGCGCTGTCCCTTCCCAGGATCCCCTCCGGTGCCGCCTTCTCTTTGAGGCAAAGAGCACATCGATCATCTCACTAACGGGCGCTGAGCACTCACAGGCGCCGCGCCCCGGCCTCTCCCGCCGACAGCTGGAGAGACGGGGACTCCGCACGCCTGTGTGCGCCGGGAGGGGTGGGCAGAGGGGCAGCGAGCCCGGTCCTCCCTCCCGTGGCTCCTCCAAGCCCACCCCGGGCCAGGCCACGGCGGGGTGTAGGAGGGTTTGTCTGTCTCCAGTTCCACGCATAAGAGAATGCAGAGAGAGAGAGAGAGAGAGAGAGAGAGAGAGAGAGAGAGAGAGAGAGAGAAAGAGAGAGATCCCCCCTCCTTCCCAACCCCATCCTTCCCTCCTCCCCCTCCACCCCTTTCCCCCCTCCCGCACAAATACTGATCCCAAAGCCCTGCCTGGGATTCTCGGGCATCTAACCTACCAGCTGGCTGGCTGCAGTGTGCCTCCTCCCTGCAGCAGCTCAGCAACCTCTGCACCTGCCTAGCCCTGGCCCTGGCCCTGCTGCTCCCTGAGTTTCCCCATCTGCAAAATGGGGTGCCAACCCTCCTGAAGGGGCTGGTTTGGGCTGCAGCCCGTGGCCCGAGGCACCTGCCAGCCTGGGAGGCCGGCACTCCTGCTCCCAGGCAGGATGCTCCAGGCCGGGTCTATAGGAGACTGGGAGGCCGGGATGCACCCAGGTGGTATCTTCCTCCTGTTTTGGAGGGACACCTATTGAGATTCAAACCCTGCCTCTGGTATCTATGAAAACATCAAGTGTTTAAAACCCTTGACACGCAGTTCCGCTCCTAGAATCGATCCTCGGACATAAAAAGCGCCATTACCGAGGGACTTCCAACCCGGGGGTGGCTCTCGCTGTTGTAAAAGCAGAAACCTTGGGGGGGAAGGTATCGCAGTGGGGCTGATTGAAGGCGCTATGGTGATCCAGCCTATCGGCGACCAGAAAGCTGTAAGAGAAAGAACTTAAGTCTGTCATGTTGACCCCGGATGCACAGAATATATTGTCAAGCAAAAATCATATTGCTAAGGAAAATATATAGCAAAGAAAAACAGAGTTAGGGGGTGGCCTGGAGAGAGCCCCCACATTCCCCCCAATGCCTCGATGTGTGCGTGGATACGTTGCATGTATCTATCGACATGGGAGGAGATTGGTTGCCTCGGCGGGAGGCAATGCAGGGGCCAGGAAATGAAAGGAAGTGGAGAAAGCCTCATCATATCTTATGTCCTTCGGCATGTTGTTCCAATTGTGTGAATGAGCATGTATTTGAAACATAAAGCAACAGCGGCTTTTAAAACTCCCATCTCTGTTGCTGATGTGCAGTAGGATTTGGACAGGTCACTTCACTGAGCCTCAGTTTCTTCCTCTGTAAAATGGAAATGACAATGGCTGGCTGCAGAGTCACCGTGTGGATTGAAGAGACTGTGGCACCAAGTAAGTTCATTTCCCTGGAGTGGCGGGGGGGTTGGGGGGGGGAAAGGAAGGGAAGGGGAGAAAGAGAGGGCATGTCCCTGTAACCAGTGTCCCAGCTCCTCTGGAGCAATCATTTTTTAAAAAATATATTTTATTGATTTGTTACAGAGAGGAAGGAAGAGGGATAGAGAGTTAGAAACATCAATGGGAGAGAAACATCAATCAGCTGCCTCTTGCACACCTCTTACTGAAGATGTGCCCGAAACCAAGGTACATGCCCTTGACCGGAGTCTAACCTGGGACCTTTCAGTCCACAGGCCGACGCTCTAACCACTGAGCCAAACCAGTTAGGGCAGGGGTAGTCATTTTTATGTGGGGATGATTCTGCCTTCATTCCCCTCCACAGATACTACCCTTTCTCCCTGCCTTCTGCTTAGCATAGGGCCGTGGTCGGCAAACCGCAGCTCGAGAGCCACATGCGGCTCTTTGGCCCCTTGAGTGTGACTCTTCCACAAAATACCACGGCCTGGGCGACTCTATTTTGAAGAAGTGGCATCAGAAGACGTTCAAGTTTAAACAATTTGGCTCTCAAAAGAAATGTCAATCGTCATCCTGTTGACATTTGGCTCCGTTGACTAATGAGTTTGCCGAACCCTGGCACCGGGAATGCTAAGCCGGCCTCCCTCATTTTGATGCCCAATGACCCAGACAAATGCCCATCCCTCTCCGACCTCACGTGGCCCCGCAGGTGAAGGCAGATGTCTCCTGATGACCTCCTCAGGATGGTGCACCCCATGGGCCTGCCTTCCCCGGGTACCGGCCGGCCTGACTCAGGCGTGGGCAGGCTCTTGGGAGCTGAGGATGGTGCATGAGGGACAGAGAGGACAGAGTCCTTGAGTCAACATTAGGCGGAAGCTCAGAGCGCTGCCCTGCAAAGCTCAGCCCAGACTTCTGACCGCAGCAGAGGAAGCCAGAAGCGCTGTGCAAACACAGCCTGCGCGCTGCCGCCCCCCGGGGATTGGGGTTAATTTCTGGGCCTCTTCTCGGAGGAGCTTCAGATGTGCCGGATTTCACTAAGGAAGGAAGGCAGAGAGGAAAGAACAGGAAGAGGAGGAAGATGAGAAGAGGAGGAGGAGGGAGAGGAGAGGAGAGAGGAGAGGAGAGACCCCTCCTCCCTGTCCTCCCACTTCCTCGAGATCAGGAAGGAATTGAATAGCCAGGGGTGCACGCCCTCTGGGAGCAGTGACCCTGCCCAGCCCCCGGGTGGATACTGGAGACCCCCATACACAGAATGCTGATGCCGAGGCGCTGGACAAGATCTGGTGAGTCTGTGATGGCCCCGGAGCTTAGACGGGGCTCTGAGGCTCCAGAAGGGAGGGCAGCACTCAGCCTCCCTCTGGCCCCTCACAGAGGCTCTGGCAACACAAGGCCACAGGGGGATCCCTGCTCCCGGCCACCTGTCTTTCTCCAAGTTTGAGGGTCACCACAGAACAGTGCAGCTTCCATCCCCTAACCCTAACCTTCACTTTAACCTTAACCCTAACCCAAATTCTAACCCTATCCCTAACCCTAAATTAACCCTAACCCCAATCCTAACCCTAACCCTAACCCTAACCCTAACTCTAATCCTAACCTTAACCCTAAACCAATCCTAACCCTAACCCACACCCTAATCCTAACCCTAACCCTAACCTTAACCTAACCCTAACCCAAACCCTAACCCTAACCTTAACCCTAACCCCATCCTAACCCTAACCCTAACCTTAACTCTAGCCCCAATCCTAACCCTAACCCTAACCTTAACCCTAACCCCAATCCTAACCCTAACCCTAACCTTAACCCCAATCCTAACCCTAACCCTAACCCTAACCTTAATCCTAACCCTAACCTTATCCTTACCCTAACCCAGGGGCAGGACTAGGCGAGCCCACATCCATTCAGAACCCGGGGCTGTGGCCCGGCCATGCAGAGCAGTCCCCATTGGGGCCTCTCAGCCTCGATCCTGACATCCTCAGCTGGCTCCTTCTGGTGTGGGGTTGTTCTGTGTGTCATCAGATGTTTAGCAGCATCCCTGGCCTCCACCCACCAGTACCAGGGACTTCTCTCGGGGCACCTTGCCACATGGGCCTCCCCAGGGCTGCTGGCCATGGCAGCCAGCTTCCCCAAAGCCACTGATGCAAGGGCCATAGTATCATAGGACTCAGAGTGACATGCCATCACTTCTGCCATTTTCCATCAGTCACCCAGACCAACTCTGACACAAGTGGGTTACACCATTTTGGAATCTGGCTCCCACATCGCTCCAAGCCACATCTGTCCCCACTCTACCGTTTCAGGCAACACTCCTGAAACACAGAACGACTACAGTTCCCGGCAGCCCATACATGCCTCTGTGCCTTTGCATATGCTGTTCCCTCAGCCTAGAATGCTCTTCCCTCACCACTCAGGCCCGCCAAAGTGTATCCATGTTTAAAGACTCAGATAATTATTGGATATCCAGAAATCTTGTCTGACCTTTCTAGGCCAACTTAGGTATCTTTCCTTTGCTTACCCAACTGTCATAGCAATTAAAGGGCCACTGGTGATAATGATAAGAACTAACATTTAATTGAGCATTTATTAGATTCCAGATACTATAGTAAAGGCTTTTATGTAATAACTTATTTGGTCTCCCAATCATTCCATGAGGTAGATGCCGTTTTACAGATGAGGAAACTGAGGCTCAGAGAACATAACTTGCCCAAGGTCACACAGCTGTTAAGCAGCAGAGTCCAAAATTGCACCCCAGCTGTCTGACTCTTATCCATGATTCATACAATTCGAGGTCTCTCTCCTTGGCCATGACCACCAGACAGATGGGGGTGTAACTGCATTATCCCTGTGTATCAAGTGCCCGGGACATGCTGGGCCTACACCAAAAAGGAAAGGTTTAAGAGGAAGGAAGGAAAGGAAAGAAGGTGGCGGAGGGAGGCAGGCTTTGACCCGGGCCTGATGGGTGAGGATTCGGGCAGGATTCTGAGCAGGCAGCTGGTCCACCCACCCTGTCAGCCCATCCTCCTCTCAGAAAACTGAGATTCCCACGGTCCCAGCCTGTTCGCCAAGCCCTTCCCCCGTGGCTGGAGGCAGAAAAGCACACTCCGTCACTATGCCGTGTTCCTACAGACTTTTGTTACTGGTTCTTAATTTTTATGTTTGCTTAGACACTTGTCCTATTAAAGGAATAATTTAATTGGCTCCAAGAAATGTAATTAATTTTAATTTTTCATGATAATTCATTGTTTAATACTGTGTTAATAATTATTGAGTATCCTAATGCCCAGTCGCTGTCCTATAATCGGATAATTAAACGCGTGCGTGGAGACACTTCATCTTCAAGTGCTTCCGCATCACGCCGGTCTCCGGAGCGGGGCCTCGCTGACTCGCCAGCAGTGCACACACAGAAGCTCTTCATTCTTGAAGCTTCTCTCCCTTCGGAGAAGGACGGGGTGGTGCAGAGGTTGGCAAAGGGCTTTGCAGCGGGGAGAGAAGAGAGCACTGCAGCCTCAGAGGTGGGAGAAATCCCTGGAGAGGCACTCTGTGCCCTCCCCTCAGCCCTCCCCTGCCCACATGGCCTCTCTGAGACCTGGGACAAGCAGGTTACATTTCTGAGCATTTGCCATGCCCACTGCCTGCCATGATTCTTGATGGCAGGGTCTTGTTAGTGATTAAGACAGACACAATGATTCCCTGATGAGGCTCAAATTCTAGAAGTTAGACCCTGGTAGATAAATGGATGGATAAATAGGTGGATAAATGGGTGGATGGGTGGGTGGATGGGTGGATGGATGGATGGATGGATGGGTGAATGGATGGATGGGTGGATGGGTGGGTGGGTGGGTGAATGGATGGATGGGTGGATGTGTGGGTGGGTGGGTGGATGGATGGATGGATGGATGGATGGATGGATGGATGGATGGGTGGATGGGTAGATGGGTGGATAGATGGATAGATGAATGGATGGATGGATGGACATATGGATAGACAGATAGGCAAGTAAACAAATGAATAAGTAAATTCAAAGAGTATCAGTTCTCAGAAGAAAATAACACAATTGGGAGAGGCTGCTTTTCAGCTAGACTGTCCCTAAAAGGCTTTTAACCAGTTAACTGCCACGGGTCCAAGGAGGAAACCATCTCCATATGCCACAATAGTTTGAATTTAATTTTAAAAAATCAATTTTCAATGAACATTATAAAAATAAATATATTACTCACAATTAGGCTGTTTTGAATATTTTCAACTGAAATTTTTTTTATAGATGCACGCGGTATATGGGGAAGGTCTGATGCTTCTGGCATACGACGGGTGAAGCTCAGAGGAGGTGACATTACAGCTGGGCCTTACTGCTCCCCTTCTCCTTGATCCTTCCACCCTGATCTGGTCTTTGGGGTCAGACACCACCATCTCAGGGGAGGGCAAGGGGCAGACCCTGTCTTGCCTCAGGCCATACAGGGAATGCCATCTGTCCCCACATTCCCGGGAGCGGGGGAGGGGGATGAGACCCTTCCCTACCCCAACAGGTGCTCCAGATAGGAGGGCCCAGCCTCTTCCTAATTTGCACATGTAAGCAGGCACCTGCTGCATCCGCACCCTACTCACTTAAACATACGATTTACTTGGAGGAATTACACGCTGCTGACTGCTTTCACACTCAAGAAAGGCCCCCCACGGAACCGCTTCCTTCCCTCCCGTGGCGTCATCTCTGCAGAGACGCTGTCCAATCCTCTAATTGCAGCATCTGTGCCGGCAGGGCTGGCTCCAGGCGCTTCTCTGGCAATCAGGCTTTTAACTCCACATCCCCATCTGCAGGGCTCTGGCTGGGCGGCCCTCCCTCTCTCATCCCACAGCTGCCGGGCCCGCTGCCCTCCGCCTGGCTAGATTCCTCCTCCCCCTTTAATACATACACATGGTGTTAACCACCCAGCCCCTGCGGGGGGCTGAGCCCCGGATTTGGGGTCAGTGAGGGCTCTTTGAAATCCTGTCTCTTGAGAAATCTTCTCCTTTCTCCCAGCCACCTTTCTTAGTTCCCCGCAAAGACGAAAATTCAGGTACAGGTCAGCTATGACCAAGGCCCCCCGTCCCCGTCCTGCTGGCTGAAGGTCCTTCCTGGAGCACGGACCGCTGGGCACATCAAGTGGCCTGCGCTCAGGCAGGGCTGCCGGGTGCCTGGGCGTGTCTGTAGGCACCTCCCCCCACACCTGCCTCGCCTCCCTGCAAGGTGGTGGCTGGTGCAGCACCGAGCACATAGTAGCTGCTCAATGAACAGCTGTAGAGCTGCCCCATTCCCCACCCAGTAAAGGGCCTCCTTTAAAGTTTTGGTCTTGCCGAAGCCAGTTTTGCTCAGTGGATAGAGCGACTGAAAGGTCCCAGGTTCGATTCCGGTCAAGGGCATGTATCTTAGTTGTGGGCACATACCCAGTAGGGGGGCATGCAGGAGGCAGCTGATCAATGTTTCTCTCTCATAGATGTTTCTCTCTCATAGATGTTTCTCTCTATCTCTCTCTCTTCCCCTCTGTAAACAATCAATAAAATATATTTAAAAAACAAAAAATAAATAAATAAAGTTTTGTCTCATGAAGATTAGGACAAACGGGAACTGTCTGAGTTTGAGGTCGGGTTCTGAGTGTGTCCCGGGTCACTCACGAGGCCACCAGCCAGCCAGGGGAAGTGGAGAGCAGGGCCCTGGCCTCTGAGTGGAATATGTCTCCAGCCCCTTCTTCTGGGTCTAAACCGGCTCCCTCTGCCCCGGGGTCCGTCTGCACCACCTCCCTCCCTGCTGTCCCATCTCTAGTCTGATCAGCCTCCCCTGCGGTCCAGCCTACAGAGGCAGCTGGTTCTCCCTGGGTGGGGGGGCTCCACTTCTTCCCACCACCCTCCCTTACACCTGAACCTCCTCCCACTCCTACGCAACCTCAGGGACCCTGTGTGGTCTCTACCTGGACAGGAGAGTGGTCAGCAACTCACCGGCACCTGCCCACATCACCCCCTGCTTCTTCCTGTTTCGACATTCACAGCCACTGCCCAGGGCCCTCAAGTTCCCAGTTGGCATCGGACCCTCTGGGTTCCACACTCAGCTCATCAGTGTCCCAGAGGACCCAGGGGACGCTGAGCAGGCTGGCTCCTGCCGCTCTGACCAGAGAGACACCTTCACCACCTCCTCAGACACGGACAGAGCTCCGAGCCCGTTACCTCGGCCCCTTGGGGATGTCCCAACGCCTCAACCTAATCTTACAAGCTCCACTGTGGGCCCCTTTGCACTGACAGATCAGAGGGACTGGGCAGGTCAGCCAAGGCATCCTCACTGAGGACCAGCTTTGTGCCAGGCCACTGGCCCCGGGAACAGTGAACAAAGCAGACCCAGCGTGCAGGAGCTGGGGTGCCAAGGTCAACGGAGAAAGAGGGTGGGGGTGGAGACAGACGGTCAACAAGCAAACGAATGTCACTTCAGGTCTTGGTAGGTAGTCTACAGAGGGGGAAAGAGCAGGATGGTTTGATAGTGTTCAATGAGCAGCTACTATGTGCTGGGCGCTGCATCAGCCACCACCTTGCAGGGAGGCAAGGTGGGTGTGGGGGGAGGTGCCTACAGACACTCCTGGGGGTTGGGAAGTACCTGACAAGGTGACATCGCTGAGGTCATTAAACCAGGCCTCAGGTAAGCGGGAATCTGGGGACACATATTTAGTGAGAAGAAGAGGGCGCAGCATGTGCAAAGATCCTGAGGTGGGACCGCTTGAGATATGATTGTGTAAAATGGATGTTAAAATGGGGCGATTTTGGTCTCAATTCTGGATGAGGCTCAGACAATAGATTCCAAGCTTGCCTGTATGCCAAGATGAGGTGTGAGAACCCCCTCCATCCCCTAAATAGGATTTGCAGAAGTGGTGATGAGGATTATAGCCTTTAGCTTATCATGCTTAAAGGGGGTTAGAAAGGCCGAGAGGGTGCTGGAGATGAAGAAGGGAGTTTGGGGGAGGGCTGGTGGAATTCTGAGAGCCCCTTTTACCAAGAGAGAAAGGGGGGCTGCCGTTCCCTCAAACCCAGGGACGGGGTTTGCAGCCAGACCCCTTGGAGAGCTAGAGATGTGTTCCTGGGAGCTTGGGCAGTGGGGGCACAGCAGTGATGAGAGACCTCATCACATTAGGGCTGCCAAAGGAGGCACGCACGAGGCCGAAGTGATGAGAGATGATGAATCCATGAGATCATCTGCAAACCAGATGGCTCAGCCCGAAATGGCCTCAGGGCTCTGGGATGGGGAATCAGAGGGTTTAAAGGACTTTGGGCGGGCCTTTCTCAGCGGGGAGCACTCTGGACGGGTCTGGATTCTGGGAAAGTTGGAGGGGAGATGGAATGTGGTCTGAGCGAAAGGGAATGTCGGTTGTGACCTGGCCTAAAGATCAGTTCCCTGGGGAGGGGGATTAATTCAATTATTTGATCAAACCTAATAATGACAAAGCAGCTAGAGATGAACGATCAAGGTGGAGGACCCCAGAAGGAGCCAAGGGAGCTGTAGGTGGGGGTCCTCGGGGAAGGGGGGGACCCTAATCCAATCTAACTGGTGTCCTTATAACAGTGGTTCTCAACCTTCCTAAGGCCGCGACCCTTGCATACAATTCCTCATGTGCTGGTGACCCCCAACCATGAAATTTTGCTACTGTTATGCATCGTGATGTAAATATCTGCATTTTCCGATGGTCTTAGGCGACCCCTGTAAAAGGGTCATTCGACCCCCAAAGGGGTCGCGACCCACAGGTTGAGAACCACTGCCTTATAAGAAGAGGAGATTAGGACACACGGACACCAGGGGGCAGGCACAGAAGGACCAGATGAGGATAGAGAAGGCACCACCTGCAAGCCAAGGAGAGAGGCCTCAGAGGAGAGCAACCTGCTAAACCTTGACCTTGGACTTCTAGCCTCCAGACTATGAGAGAATAAAGCTGTGCCGCCTGAGCCCTCCAGGCTGTGGGGTTTGACTCAGACACTCTACCAAGTTCCAGGAAGAAAGACTAAGGGGCATAGCGGGCCAGGGCAAGGGGCAAACGTTCCTAAACTCCACGCCTCTTTGCCGAGGTTGGATGCCCAGGCTGAGGCTCAGAACCATGGGAGTTCCATCACCTGGAGACAAAGGCACACTCCTCAGCCAGGCATTCAGGGCCCCAGATTTACCCCCACCCCCACCCACCTCTTGGGGACTTTCCATTCTCTTTAAAAGAAAATACGTATATATTTATTGATTTCAAAGAGAAAGGGAGAGGGGGAGAGAGAGAGAAACATCAGTGATGAGAGAGGATCATTGATGGGCTGCCTCTTGCACACCCCACACTGGGATGGAGCCCACAACCTGGGTATATGCCCTGACCGGGGATCAAATCATGACCTCCAAGTTCATAGGTCAATGCTCAACCACGGAGCCAAGCTGGCCAGGCTCACCTTCCATTCTTGATGCAACTGGCAGCCAGCCTTCTAACTCTGGTTCTTCTCTGCACCTTGGCACAGGCTGTTTCTTCTGCCCTAATGCCCGGCCTTGTCTAACCCCCACCCTTCCTCCCAAAGGAGCCCAATAGCACCTCCTCCAAGAAGCCTTCCAGGACCAACAGCTGCCACAGGGCTCTGGGCTTCCCTAGTGTCATGCGCAGTTTCCTGGCGGTTTTCTCCCCTGAACTGCGAGAGTCTAGAGCTGAGGCTGGCTGTGCCATGTCCTTCCGTGTCCCAAGGGTATGACAGAACGCTTGGAACCTGGGTACACGGCAGGAGGCATAGAGGGCAGGCATAAGGGGAAGGCCTAGAACCGTCCTTTCCAAAATGCAAGCTCACAGGAGCTCATTGCAAACTGAGAGCTGGTGGGGACCTTGGAGACCAGATGTTCCAACCTCCTCCTCTGCACACAGGGAAGCTGAGGCCCAGGGAGGGGGTGTGGCTGGCCAGGGTCACCGAGGCTAGAAGCCCCAGGAGCCCCAGACCCCCACCTCCCAGCCCAGTGCTCCCTGCACAGTGTTACGCTCTCACCAGCCCCCTCTCCGTCCCCCTGACAAGTGGAGTTTAATTATTTACGATGGCGCTTTACAGCTGCGGGTGAACCCACCCGAACATATTTTGTGAAAGTAATGAAGGCTCAGTAACGCGAGACCTCGCTACCACTCCCGTCACTAAATCTTGGCCCAGGAGTCGGCCAGAGAATGAAGGGGTTTGCAGATTAGGGGTGGTTGCGGCACAAGGCGTAGCAAAGGCATTTTTTTTTTCTCATTTGGGCTTCGTGGAACCACAGGCTGACTCTCCTCCCCAGTGAAGATCACAGTGGCGTGTCAGCGACAGGAGTGTCACATGAGACAGGCAGGATGCCGTCACAAGCCGTGTGACTCATCCTGGAGGGCAGAGGAGACGCAGTGACAGTGGGGCTGAGGAGAGAGGCAGGCCTGGGAGTCAGCAACACATGTCTCTGCTCCACCGCTCTGGGCCTCAGTTTCCCCATCTGTCAATGAGGGGGCCGGAAGAGACGTTGCCTCTCCTAGTCGCTTCCATGGCATTCTACCCTTTTTTCTTTTCTTTTCTGAATATATTTTCATTGATTTCAGAGAGGAAGGGAGAGGGGAGAGAGAGAGAGACACCAATTATAAGAGAGAAGTGCATGCCCCCTACTGAAGATCCAGTCCCTAATCCAGGCATGTGCCCTGACCAGGAATCAAAGCCTGAAGCTTCCTGGTTCACAGATCGATGCTCAATCACTGAGCCAAACTGGCCAGGCTCCACCCCTTTTTCTATAAATAGAAAGAGTGGGACAACAGGTTTATTCCAAGGAGGCATGTGTGCTCTGGGCTTCCCACAGCCCCATCAGGCAGACTGAGCGCCAGTTTGCAGAGGAAGCAGAGAAAGATCAAGTGGCCCATCCAAGGCCTCAGTGCTAGAGGGCGACAGTCAGGATTCGAACCCAGGCTCCCTGACCCCAGAGGACAGGCCATTACCGCCTCCCTGTAAGCTTTGCACAGGCCGCTTAGAACAGGCCCGGGCTGTGATGGGCACTGCTCACTGTATTCCCAGTAATGGTGAGGTGTGTCTCCCCATCCTCGCTGATGAGTGAGAACACCGAGGCTCACGGTGAACCCAGATGTGGGACCTCGGTCTCCCATCTAACGAGACTGAGCTGGGCAGGGAATGGTGTTTGGAGCCAGGCTGAAGGGGAAGGGAGAGAGAGGGACCAGTAGAAGAGGTGTGAGGTGGAGGAAGGTGATTGCCTTTGGAACATTCCAGCATTTGGTAGGAAGGGTGTGAGCCTTAAAAGATGGTGTCTGAGATGGGAAGCTCGACAGTGAGCCCCTCATGGACAGGATCCCTACATCTGTGAATCTCCACTGCCCAGCACATAGTAGGTGCTCCATAAATGGAAGCAAGCGTTGTCAAATAAGGGGGCCCTGATAAGTGGGCGACCTTGCGTGTACTGTCACCTCTCTGGCCTTCTTCGTTACCTCTTTAATCAGGCCCACCTGCCCACGGCAGGAAGTTCTACCAGGCAGCTCCCTAATACATAATCCTGCCGGCGAGAGGCCCTCAAATCTCTAAGAAAGCCAGTTCGATCAATGCGCTCACAGGACCATGCCATTGCACTCACTCAATGCCAGGAAACCCTGCAGGCAGCTAGCCTACATGCGTCCTGCCGGATGCCTGAGTCATACACTTCTGCTCGGTCCTCAGGAGAGAAGGAAGAGCTGGCTGGCCCTTCTCTGTACATTACAGTGCTCTTGGGGAAGGAAGATTCAATCTTTCATTCATTCAACAAACACTGATTGAACGGGCACTCTGTGCTGGCACTGTTCTAGGCACCGGGGACACAGCAGGGAACAACACCAAGTCTTGTCTTCCAGGAGCTTCCATCCCAGGGGAGAGACAAGCTGATGTTTTAACAAGTGAAGCAGGGAGAGGGAAGAGAGGAGGAGGTGGGGGCTGTTGGTTTTTCATGCGGAGTGTGGGGTCAGCGAAGTCCTCTCTAGTAGGTGGCACTTGAGCAGAGTCTAAGAATCAAAGAGCCAGCAGATGGCTGGGGAAGGTACTCCGGGCAGAGGGAACAGCAAGGACAAAGGCCTGGATGCGAGCACACCTGGCACCATGGGGGACCCTGGGAGGGCAGTGGGGCAGGAGGGCAGTGAGGGAGGGAGAGGGGAACTCAGAGTGCAGCAGGAGCCCTGAGCAGGGCCTTCTAGGACGCACTGGGGACCTTAGCTCTTACTCTGAATGAGATGAGGGGCCTTTCTAAGCTACAAGTCATGTGACATCACCTTTGACGGGCCAGCACGGGCGATGAGAAGAAATTGCCTGGGAGGCGAAGCTGGAAGCCCGTGGGCAGGTGGGAGCCCCTGCAGGAACCAGGTGGGAGCGGACGGCCTGCAGTGGTAGCCGGGGAGTGGGTGAGATGTGGCTATTGCTGGACGTATTTTGAAGTCAGAGACAGTGGAAAGATTATTTATTGCCACTCCGGCTTATCCAAGGTGAACCTGACTTTCAAGGTCTTGGTCACCAGGTCAGTAGTTGTGTTGAGAGGCATTCTTGGCTGACATTGACACACACACTCTCTCTCTCTCTCTCTCTCTCTCTCTCTCTCTCTCAATATATATTTTTATTGATTTCAGAGAGGAAGGGAGAGGGAGAGAGAGACAGAAACATCAGTGATGAGAATCACTGATCTGCTGCCTCCTGCACACACCTCTACCCACACTGGGGATCAAGCCCGCACCTGGGCATGTGCCCTGACCAGCAATCAAACCATGACCTCCTGATTCATAAGCTGATGCTCAACCACTGAGCCACACCGGCCAGGCATCATCCTCTCTTTTGACTCCAATCCACTGGAAACTAGAAGAAGGGAATTTCTTTCCACATTGAAACCGTTAACCACCTCAGGGCAGGTGTTTGCTAGAGAAGAAAGGCCAGCTCTGCTGAGCCCTGTCAGAAATGTGCTGGGCAACTCTTGGGGCATCCCACCTTCCCAAGGCTGATCGACTCCTGGCAAGATACTTCTACGCTGCAGCTAACTCAGCCTCCAGCGCGGCCAGTAGCCCCAGAGCAACTGTGGCTGTCGATGCCAACAATCCCCGCAACAGAAAAGATTAACAATAATTACCGCAATCACAACAATATTAGCAGCCAACGTTCACTGGGCATCGATTAAGTGCCAGGAACTGTGCTAAGCGTTTTGCGTACTTTAGCTCAAATAACCCTCTACACACCATCAGACAGGTGCTAGCCAGAGTCCCATTTTACAGATGAGGAGTTTGAAGCTCGGAGATTAACTAAATAGTCATCCGGCAGCCACACAGCTAGAAGAGACAGGAACTCAGGTCTCCATAACTGCTCCTTCGGCCCTTACAATTCCCTGCTGACCAGTCCTATTCCCTGGACGGTCCCTCCCAGGCTCATTAGGCAGACCTACTGCCCGCCCCCACTTCTCCTCAGAGGTAGGCCCAGCCCTCCACACCCAGCCTCTTAATCCACATCCCTCGCTGACCCCCTGCGGCAAAGCCACCACCGGACCCCCATTCTTACCTGGAGTGAGACCTCCCTTACTCCATCCAGGTGGAGAGCCAGTCCTTTGGGAACAGGCACTATTTTTAGAGATGAAAGCCAGGCTGCTAGTTTATTCCAAAGACAATAGACTAACACTGTTAGCAAGGCCCTCAGGGAGCACTTTTAGTGACTATGTAATGACTACAATGGTAGATAAAAGGATGAGACCCTAGGGGATTCCTCCTACCCCTCCCCCCCCAGCTCTGGAGGGCCCCCTGATGGGCCAGGCCCTTTGCCAAGTGCACTCTCTCACAAAACCCTATAATACTGACAGGGCTGAAGGCTTCTCAGCACCGTTTTGCTGGGGAAACTGGGGCGCAGAAAGGCTCAGTAAATCGCCCAGGGCTGCACAGCTAGTTAGGGAAAGCAGTGACTGGCACACAGATTCATTGCCTGCACAGCCCACTCTCCCAAGGACAGTCCCACCGGCCGGGTGAGGGAACGCGCCCGGAATGCCACTCCCATCGGCAGGCTGAACACCACACCTGCAATTTTGCACTGTTTGCTTTCAACGAACCCATTCTTTTCCTCATAATTCACACAGCGTCCCCCCCTTGTCAGAATCACCAAAGGGCCAATTAACCCTGAGTTCCATGGCCCCTTCCCTGCAAGCTCCCCCCAAACCCCTGGCTTTTCAGGCCGGGGATATTACAAAACTGGTCGAAAACCAGCCCAGCAAGCAGGCATTTATTCTATGGCAACCCTGTGGGGGGAAGGGGAGAAATCCACATGCCCCCCAAAAAACACCCACGGCAGCTAAATTCCAACTGCCAAGGCTTCATTAGTGGTGATAAAAGGCAGCAAGAAATGCACAGGGCTTTCTACTCTCAGGTGGGGGCAGCCGTGCTCGAATTAGTCATGTTTTGACTGGTAGAGTTATAGAATTTATAAGGGAGGCCCTGGAGAAATTAAACACGGATTACAGCCAACCCCCTCCCCCAGATGAATGTCTCCAGCGGGAGCAGTGCCCCGGGCTCCCTGGGAACCCCCAGGAACCTGGATTGCTGACCCAGAGATCTGGACAAAGATGATGACCCCACAATACAGGGGAGGGGGGCGGGCTGTCTCCCTACCTCCCTGGGGTCAAGTTCACTCCTCATTGAATCTGGGCAGTAGGACTCAGGTCTGTCCTCTGAGTCCCGGGCAGACACCGCACGCCCAGCACGATTCAGGAACGCTTGTCTAATGAATCTGCGTCTTCCCTCAAGGTCATTCTTCCTGGGTTCAGCACCGGTCTCTCTCTGGAACATCTGGAGAAGTGGCCTGAATGTGGGCAAGGCCAGTGAACTCTATCTTCATTAAAGAGTCAGACCTACCTCTCACACTCTGATATTAGGGCCTTTTTAAAAACACCAAAAAAACAACCCTGAGAGCACTTGTATATCAAGAGGCTGAGACCTGGTGGAAAAGTTCATCAAAAGAGCAGGATGAAAAGGAACCTGTGCAGGCAGCATGTGAAAGCTTTGTGAGTCTGCGTGGCTGATTGCTTGAGTCTTTAATCCTGACGTGTTGCAAAAGAGTGGCTCCGGGAGAATATTAACCCTTATTGAGCACCTACTATATGGCAGACATGGTGCTAAGCAACTTTATAACCATGCTCCAATTTAACAGAGCCTAGGAAAGGGCTCAGCACAGAGGAGGTGCCTGATAATACTCACTGCATGGATAAGTGACGTTATTAAGCCCCTTCTCAGCCGTGGAAAGTCGGTAGGTACTACAGTGGTACCTCGAAATACAAGTGCCCTAACATACGAGATTTTTGAGCGAGCGATTTTTGCTTTGAAATACCAGCAACATTTGAGATAGGAGTAATCTCGGGGATCAGCCGGCTGCACATGACCCACCAGTTTACCGTGACTCGAGCGTCTCATAGTTTCCCACGCCTCAAGGTTACGGAATGAATTAAACTCGTATCTCGAGGTACCACTGTATTAATGAACACTTTGCAGATGAGGCAAGAGAACCAGAAAGGGGCGGTTCTTTGCCCCATGCAGCACAGCATGCAAAGTGGGGAGCAGAGTCCAAGCCCCCAGGTGTCTGATTCTGACGCCAGAGCTCTGTCCTGTCAGCCATGGCTCCCCCTTTCTCGGCAGGAGGGGTTTCCTGGAACAGGTGGTCATGCAGGGGGCAGAAGGAAGTGAGAAGCCGGGAGCTGTCCAGGATTTGCAGTGCTGAAAGGAAGTGCACAGACTCCCAGCCAGTGCAGCACAGGACTTGCCCTCGCCACCAAATCATTTCACTCTCTCATGTGGCAACCTCTCTCCCCAAGTCCCACATTCCCAGCTGCCTCTCCTGCCACCATCCAGGCCAAGTGATTTAAAACTGACAAGTTACCAACACCAAATCTCCAGTCTAAGGAGGCAGGGAAGCACAAGTCCCGAACAATGCAGAATATTTAGCCTGGAGTCTAATGGCATGCATGTTCTCGTGATTTATGTTATTGCTCGGGCCTGGTCTCTCTCTGGGCCGTCCTCCAACCTCCGCCCAGAGCCCCAATTCTTCAGGTGATGTCACGACTCTCCTTACACTTCCAAGAGGCCTCCCCATCACCTTGAGGATGAAGTGTTCACTTCTTGGCATGACACTCAATGTCCTTCCAGAATGGCACCTTCATCTGTCCCCTCTCCCTGCTGCCCTCACTCTCCCGACATTCTAAACACCCCATTTAACGCCCCTATACTGGGTTGTTTAAAGCACCTGTGGGGCTGGTGACAAGGACCAGCATTTCAAAGAAAAGGAACAGCATGTGCGAAGTCCTGGTCCTCTGGCCTGGGTCATTCAGGCATCACTTCCTCAGGAAGACCTCTGGCTGACCACCTCTCCTGTGGCCAGTCACTCTCCATCCCTGTGCTAGCTCTGCAAACGGAATGTGCTTCGGCCCCATCACTCAGACAAGGAAAGAAATTACCCTGCAATGCTTCGTCCTGGACAATAAGCTAGCACTTCATGGTGTTTTGTTCATTTTGTTGTGTTTTTTTTTAAATATGTTTTTATTGATTTTTTTACAGAGAGGAAGAGAGAGGGATAGAGAGTTAGAAACATCGATGAGAGAGAGACATTGATCGGCTCCCTTCTGCACACCCCCTACTGGGTATGTGCCCACAACCAAGGTACATGCCCTTGACCGGAATCGAACCTGGGACCCTTCAGTCCACAGGCCGGCGCACTATACACTGAGCCAAACCCGTCTCAGCTATTTTATTCATTTTGAATCACTAGTACCTATCTGCATGTGAGCAGGTAAAAATAAACAGAAGAGCCGGGTTTTGCCTAAGAACTTGTTCAACGGAGGCTGATGTATACAGAAATAATAATAGCGAACCCTTACGTATCTAGCACTTGCTAAGTGTTTTCAATATGTTAACTCAATATGTTTTCAATATGTGGTTTCATATGATAATCATCAAACCCACCATGAGATAGGCATCTTTACTAGGCCCATTTTACAGATGGGAAAACGGAGGCACAGGAGGTTAAGTAGCCTCCCCCAAGGCAACAGAGCCAGAAAGCAACACAGCAAGCATGCTGATCCAGACAATCTGGCTTCAGCCGCAGCCCTGGTCCATTTCACCATCTGCCTCTCTTAAGAAAGGGGACCTAATGGTGGGAGAAACCATGGAAGTCTCTTCTAGAGCCAGGAGGCTTCTGTGTTAACATTGACTTGGTTCCCTGCATCAGCAGAACCTAACACTTCTACCAGAGTTATGTCAGGGCACTTGGGCATCCAAAGCCAACCCAAACACAAAGACAAGAGTGCCAAGCCCCCACCTTGGCAGCAGAAACTGGCAGGATGGGCCCTTCCGTTTGTCCCCTCTGTCAGCCCCATCCAGCCCTCCAGCCCCAGCTGCCAAGACCCTGCCTCCCACCCCCTGCACCTGGCTGACCCTGGCAGGCAGCCCCCGACCCCTCGTGGAGGAAAAGCTCCCCCCAGCTCTGAGCAGCTGCCAGGCCTGGCGTGCCAGAAGCTCCGCCTCAGGTTGATGGCCCCGCACAGCCCCGTGGAGCTGCTATTTTTAATTTAATTGGAGAGTGGAAGGAGAGAGATGATACCCAGTGAGAGAGTTTTAAAAGCTTTCGGCGTAGGGAAGGAGGGAGAGAACGCGAAGAAAAGTTCATAATTATACACCAGGAAGCCAGATTTGATGCTTGGACTGAAAGGTTAAATGTTACATTCAGAATGAAATGAGAAAGAGAGTTCTGATGACAGTTGCCCAGAGCTAAATAAGGAAAAAGATACCCCTTGCCCAGCTCTCTCAGACCCATTTCTGTGCTTCTCCGCTTCTGCTGTTTAAGGCTCGGGAGCACAAAGATTACGGCTCTCTATATCAACACCTGCTTGCCACCCAAAAGCACTCATTAGAGTGTAGAAAAATCACACGTTTCGCCTCTCAGGGCAACAGTTCTAACAGGGTCCAGGACCCTGGGAAGGGACTCTCGCACTATAGGTAACATATGAACTTAAATATGGATGGACCTGGGTTCAAATCTCTCCTCTTCCATGGGACAGATGTGCTAGGTCAGCTCACCCAATATCCATGTGCCTCCTATTGCTTCCTTTTTAAAATAAAAATTCTTACCCAAGGATATACCTATTGATTTTCTGGGGACCACTGCTGGCTCAGGTTTGGGGGTAAATTTGTGGCCAAGAGAATCTAGTTCACATGTCAAAGACAAGGCGAGCTAGCCTCTGGCTTCCAAATTCCTCCCCCTGTCCCTGAAATATCAGGGTTCCTTGGGCCTCAGTCCTCCACCCATGTTACTCCATTCCAGTTCCCAACATTGGATCCAAGAGTCTCTTTTAGAAGCAACTGGACAACACAGTAGTTGAGGCCCAGACTGGATTTGAACCCCACTTTCACCACTTACCAGAAAAAAAGTATTTGTTAAACAAACAGTACTTTATGGCTCCTTTCTCTGTATTAGTCAGAGTAAGCAAGGCAGCTGCTATAACAAGCAACCCCACATCTCAGGGGCTGAACATAGTGTAGTGCTCTTCCTCAGGTCCCAGTGCAGGTAGGTTGGGGAAGGGGCTCGGTCCCACCCAGTAATGCAGGCTCCTTTTATCTGCAGCTCTGCTGTCCCCTCCCCCGCTTGGATCCTCTGAGTCCCATAGGCTGAGAGGGCTGTTCTCAGGGTCAGGCATACATACACTGGCCAGCACTTAGGGCGTGGTCCTGTGGCTCTGCCTAACCGCCAGGGACCTGGGAAGTGTAACCTCACAGTATGCCGAGGAAGGGGGCTGGAGCACAGGCCCCGACAGTTGCTAGTGGTCTCTATCTCAGTCTAAACCCCTGGTCGGCAAGCTGCGGCTCACGAGCCACATGTGGCTTTTTGGCTGCTTGAGTGTGGCTCTTCCACGGCCTGGACGAGTCTATTTTGAAGAAGTGGCATTAGAAGAAGTTGAAGTTTAAAAAATTTGGCTCTCAAAACAAATTTCAATCGTTGTACTGTTGATATTTGGCTCTGTTGACTAATGAGTTTGCCGACCACTGGTCTAATCCATCGAAAGTAGGCATCCCTCCCACCCACAGATCACATGACTGTTACATGTGATTTATCTCACTCTTCATCCTCAAAAATACAGCAATCTCGTTGAAACCAGAAACCTCATGCATCTCTTTCATCTCCACGTCCCCAGTGCCTAGCGTAGTACCTGCACATAGTAGATCCTCAACTGCTTGTCAAACATTACAGGCCTGGGAACTCAGCTTTAACAGAATATTGGAACATCTGGCCCTAACCTGTCTGGCTCAGTGGATAGAATGTTGGCCTATGAACTGAAAGGTCCCAGGTTTGATTCCGGTCAAGGGCATGTACCTTGGTTTCAGACACATCTCTAGTAGGAGATCTGCAGGAGGCAACTGATTGATGTTTCTTTCTCATCGATGTTTCTAACTCTCTATCCTTCTCCCTTCCTCTCTGTAAACAATTAATAATATATATATATATATTTTTTTTTTTTTTAAAGAATATTGGAACATCTGGACCTGGCTGGCGTGGCTCAGTGGTTGAGTGTCAACCTATTAACCAGGAGGTCACAGTTCAATCCCCAGTCAGGGTACATGCTCTGGTTGCGGGCTCGATCCCCAGTGTGGGACATGCAGGAGGAAGCCAATCAATTCTCTCATCATTGATGTTTCTCTCTCTCTCCCTTCCTCTCTGAAATCAATACAAATAGATTTAAAATAATAGTAATAATGAAACATCTGGGATGAATGGAGAGAAAGAATGTGGCAGAGGAAGAACAAGAGGCTCCAGGCTCTTGCCCATTCTGCTCAGGGGTAACCACTGGCCACAGGCCCCCCTCGCCCCACCCTGATTCTCATAGACTCCTACTCCCTAGGTTTCGCCCCCGAGCGGGGCGCAATGGCTACCAGACGCCCATTCATCACAGAAGCTATCACTGGTTCCAAACAAGTGGTTTATTTGCATTTAGAAAACAAGGCTGCGGGGAAGGGCACTTACTCCTCCTGGCCAGAGTGTGAGGGACTAGAAACTTCCACTCTCCCCAGCCTCACCCTCCCTTCCCGCTACTACAAAATACTTCTCTCTTGCCCCCGTTAAAACCTACTCAACTAAAAGAACGGACAGCCCATAGCTATCAGGCATGGGGATGGCAGCTGGCCGCTCCCATCCCAGTAACAAACAGCTCACCCCTGGAGAAACTGCCCCAGTAGGGCTCCCCGGAGTGACACCCTCTGCTCCCATGGGTTGGACCCCATTTTTGAAGCAAGATAAAACCCCAGAACTTACTTAAAAAACATCCCGCATGAGCTCAGAATTCCAATGCCAGCCAACCCCACCCCGGCCCAGTCCCTTTCCCTGAAATTAATGCGCCAGTGCCCATCTGAGGAGAGCCGGGTCCCCCCCCTGCCACCCCCACCCGTCCCCAGCCCCCTGCGGGCAAGCCAACAGGCCACAGCTTCTATTTCTCATCATACTCCTTCCTGGTCATCCACTCCGACTTGTAAGTAGACAGATGAGCCACGACCGATGCCCCCAGCCAGACGCTGAAGTTCCTTTTGCTGCTGTTGCACACGGCGGCATCAGGGCAGGCGGTATAATGCGTGGCCAACTCCATGAACAGGCGCCGGGTGAAGCCCGGGTAGAGGGTGTTCCCCCCACAGGCTATCACGTGCGAGAGGAGCTGGGGGTACAGGGCGGTGTCGCAGGCTTTGATGGACTCCAGCACCACCTGGGAGACGCTGGGCACGGCCTGGTCGAACACCTGCGGGCTGAAGAACATCTCGGGGGCCAGCCGCTGCATGGGGGTCAGCTCCACGGAGGTGCCGTCCGGCAGCAGGTAGCTGTTGTTGTCGTCGTAGCCGCTGGGCAGGTTCTGGCGGTAGTCCAGCGCCTCCGCCAGGTTCTGCGGCACGTAGCACTTCCTCATCTTGATGGTGTCCACCGTCTGCAGCTGGAACAGCTTGTTCACCTTGCTGTCTTCCTTGAAGATGCTCTTGAAGAGGTAGTCGGACAGATCCTGGCCGCCGAACTCCAGGACCTTCCCGGTGGGCCGGATGGGGCGGCCCAGGTGGAAAGGCTGGACTCGGGTCAGGCCGCAGCCGGAATCGACCACCACGCCGGTCAGGAAGCCCGAGGCGTACAGCGACATCTCCATCTGGTCAGCCAGGAGCAGGGCCGGGACGTCCAGCAGCTCAAACATAATCTGCAAGGAGGGAGGAGACAGACACACGTGGTATTTTCCCAGAACGAAGGGCTCTGACCCGCTTCTGTTGTATGCAGCACCAGGCCACACCCAGCTCTCACACATGAAGTCAGCACTCAGACATATGTCCTCAAGCGACTAGCGGCTTTCCCCCCAGAATGCTAGACCCCTGCAGAGACCCTGAAGCTCCTGCAGTGGTAATGTGACACCCCCACTTAAAACTCAGGTGCTTCCTATGCAGTGAGAGCAGGGTCAGCAAGCATACTCTATAAAGGGCTAGAGCAGTGGTTCTTAACCTGTGGGTCGCGACCCCTTGGGGGTCGAACGACCCTTTCACAGGGGTCACCTAAGACCATCGGAAAATGCAGATATTTACATCATGATGCATAACAGTAGCAAAATTTCATGGTTTGGGGTCACATTCACATGAGGAACTGTATGCAAGGGTCGCGGCCTTAGGAAGGTTGAGAACCACTGGGCTAGAGGGATTGCCGGGTGTAACTAATAAAAATGTAAGATGCCCAGTTCAATCTGAATTTCAGATAAACAACAGAGAATGATTCAGTGTAAGTATGTCCTGCGCAATGTTTGGGGCATACTTTGTTATACTAAAGCATTCGTCCTTATTAATCTGAGATCCCAGTCTAACTAGGTATCGTGTATTTTGCCTCGCAAACCTACAGCAGTAAATATTTTATGGGACCCACAGTCTCTGATCCAGCTACTCAACTCTGTTGTTGTAATAAAAGCAGCCATAGATGATATGCGAATGAGTGGGCCTGAGCATGTGCCAATAAAACTTTATCAAAACAGATGCTGGGCCAGATTTGACCCATCAGCGGTAGTTTGTCAACCCTTGATTCAAAGTGAAATTCAAGTGCTTCCTGCAGCTTACCAAGCCTGCCAGCACCGGCCCCTGCCAACCTCACCTTTCTGTCTCCCTCTTGCCACTCTCCCACCCACTCCTGCCCCGTTCGCTGGGTTCCAGCCTCACTAGCTGAAACCTCCTCCTCCTACGAGAAGCCCTCCCTGATCACCCTCTTTAAAGGGGGTTTCCCGACCCTCACCAGTCCACTCTCACCACACTTAAATTTGTTTCTAGAACTGATCACTCTCTGGAATTCCATTTTGTTAACGTCTTTATGGTCAAGTCCTCCCTCAGAATCTTATCTGTGAATATAACCAAATGTCCTGTGTCTCCTGGTCATACCCCTTCTAAAGCATTTTTCCTGCCGTGTCTCTCTCTGTGGGAAGAGCTTCTGTGAGTCCCTGATGCCCAATGCCGGGCACACGTGAGAGCTCAGAAAACATTTTTGGGGCAAATGATTCAGAAAGAAGAGCTCCTGCCGAAACCGGTTTGGCCCAGTGGCTAGAGCGTCGGCCTGCGGACTGAAAGGTCCCAAGTTTGATTCTGGTCAAGGGCATGTACCTCAGTTGCAGGCACATCCCCAGTAGGAGGTGTGCAGGAGGCAGCTGATGGATGTTTCTCTCTCATCGATGTTTCTGGCTCTCTATCCCTCTCCCCTCCTCTCTGTAAAGAATCAATAAAATATATTATAAAAAAAGAAAAAAAGAAAGAAGAGCGCCTGGTGGCCAATCCTGTCCACCCACCAAGTGCAGGCTGCTCCCCGCTCCCGGGGAGAGCAGCCCCGAGAAGGCCTTACCTCCAGGGTCTTCTTTCGGTCCATAGCGCACTTCAGGGGGGTCTCTGTGACCACTACGGGGGTGTCCTCGTGTTTTATCCTGTGCTTCTTCAGGACGAAGGCCCAGATGTGCTCGACGCCCTCCCAGTTGAGGACCCGGCCCCGCTGGATGGGGTAGCTGAAGGTGTCCGGGTGCAGGATGTCGATGCCGAGCCCCAGGTGCCGCCGGGCGGAGCTGGGCCCGGGGTTCTCCCGGCACGGCCGGTAGTTCACGATGCTCGGTAAGACCAGCTGCGGCTCGTTCCAGCCGGAGAAGCCGGACTTCATGTAGCCGGAGCCGTGGTCGATGACGATGGTTTTCTCGGTCATGGCAGAGGGACCGGTGGGAGGGCTCTTCTGAACTTGGCTCCTCGAGGGTGTCTGGCAAAGGCAGGCCACCTGTGGGGGGAGAGGTGGGGGTTCCCTGTGAAACCAATCTGGACACTGTGGGCCGCCTCCTGCTCTCCATCAGCATCAAGCCCTGGGTTCCTCCAAGCCTTTTTGCACCAGCTGCCATCTGCGCCTGGAAGTTTCTTCCCATCCCAAACTCCCACCATCCGACAAGCCCCCCCACCCAACACAGGACATCTGACACCATGCAGGCACTGCCACTCTATCGGAGCGGAGGTAGGGCCCTAGGACTCTCCGCAGAGTCAGCAAGAAGTGTGTCACTGGGGAGTGCTTGGTGGTGGTTGGCTGCCTGGTTTGAGGACACACAGAATGCCAACCAGCAGCCTGAGGGGCCACTGCCCTCCCCAGGAATGGTGTAGCGGCCACGGCAGCAGGAGCCATGGTAACCGTGACAACGCCAACGGTGACAGCAAGGACAGCTCCAGCTACCATCTCTGAAGTGCACACCTTATCTAGTACCAGGAGGGACATCTGGCGTATCAGGTCGAACTGGGTAAAGTTGCCATTTGCACCAGTCAAACACGGTCCACTATCAGCAGTTCCGCGTGTTCTGAATTTAATCCTCACCACACTCTCTAAAGCAGGTACCACTGTTACACTCACTTCCCAGATGGGGAAACTGAGGCACGGGGCGGGTGACAGTTACTTTCCCAGGGCCACACAACTAGTGAAAGCAGAGCTGAGAGCTGAACCCCAATCAGACTCTGAGCACCGGGCGAGGCAGAGATGCAGGCTCTGAGGAGGTGCTGAGTGGCTAACTCATTAGAGAGGCTGAGAGAGGCATCTCACTAGGACTGTGGTCAGTTCCCTCACAGATGTAACGGGGGGAGAAAAAAGCAGGTGTGGTCACTTCCTGACTTTCGGGCTTCCTGTAACACTGCAGTATGGGGGGCATAGATCGGCGGGGAAACCGGCCCACACAGAAGGTCTTTGACCTTTGACCCGGAGCTAAAACAATGAGATGAAGAAAGAACAGGCTTCACAACCACTAGTGGGAACAACTGGCTATCCATATGCAAAAAGAGAAAAAAAGAAGAACTTGAAGGAATGGAATACCTCACACCTTATAAATCATTAAGTCAAAACAGACTGTAAAACTTGAAACTATAAACCCTTTTAAAAAAAAAAAAAAGAACAGGAGAAAATCATTATGTCCTTAGGTAAGGTAAAGTTTTCTTAGATGTAACATCAATAGCTGGATGCATAAGAGAACCAATTGATGGACTGGAGTTCATCAAATCTGAGACCTTGTGCTCTTCAAAAGACACCGTGAAGAGAAGAAAAAGCTGAGCCATGGACTAGGAGGAAATATGTACAAATCATCTATCTCATGAGGATCTTGTATCCCCAAAACATAAAGAACTTCCAAAATCCAATAATAAGAAAAACAACTCTGCTTGTTTTAAATGGGCAGGAGGTCTACACGCTTCAGAAAATGCACATGATGACGAACACGTGAAAGAGGCTCACCACAACGAGATACAAACATACACCTATGAGGACGGCTGGAGTTCAAGACCGACTGTGCCAGTGCTGGCGAGGAGGTGGCAGGCCGGGAACCCTCACACCCTGGGGGAGGGAAGGGGCACAGCCACTGGGAAACAGTCTGGGTGAAAACTTACATCCACACAAAAACCTTTATGTGCACGTCTGGGGTAGCTTTAGTCACGATCACCAACAAACTAGAAACCACCTAAAATGCTTCACCTCGGGAGCAAAGGAGCCAATCTCCATTCAGTGGCCCAACACTCAGCAATAAGAGACTCAAGAATCAATAACGTGAGCAAATCTCGGTGCATTAAGCTGAGAGGAGCCAGACTCAATGTTTCTCTGTGTGTGTGTGTCTCTCTTTGACTCACTCTCCCTCCCTCCATCCCTCCCTCCCCGCTCTGTGTGTGTATGTGTGTCTCCCACCCCCCTACTTTCTCTAAAAAAAAAAAAATCAATGTAAAAAATATACTTAGATGAGGATCAACAAAAAAAAAAAAAGAAGAAAGTTTTTTTAAAAAGAAAAAGAAACATAGACATGTTCAAAAGTTTTTTAAAAATGGAAGAGAGAAATCAGTTGTGCTGGGAAATTAAGATGGAAGACAAAAGACTATCCATTGGATTTGGCCACACAGGAGTCCCCCGTAGCCTCTCCCAGACTCCAGACTGGCCCCTGCTCCCCAGGGACCTCAGAAGTCACAAGACAAGCAATGTAAGGAAGGCTCCAAAGTGCAAGGCCTGGCCACCAACACGATGTACGTCTTCGGATCCTGGATCAAAAAGAAATTACCAGAAAGAACAATTTTTATCCAACAGATTAGCTACAATGGAATGGTAAACAATCTTCAAATAATCTAACACGTGGAAGGAAAGATGGAACAGAGAACAAAGAAGAAATAGGGGAGACAACAGTCATAGACCTAAATGCAACCATATCAATAATCACATTAAAATGAAATGACCCAAGACACACCAACTGGAAGACAGATTGTTGGACTGGAATAACCCAACTACAGGCTGTCCAGAAGAAATCCGCTTTAAATAAAAGAATAAAGAGCAGTTGAAAGACCCCATGCAAAAATGCCTCAAATGGGAGCCGGAGCAGCGACCTTTACATGAAACAAAGTAGATTCCAGAACAAGGATGGTTACCAGGAGCAAAGACGGACACTGAGTAAAGATAAAAGAGTGAATCACCAAAAGGACAGAACATACGCCTCTAACAACAGGTTCTCAAAACCCTTTCTGCAGAAATAATAAATGCCACCATACCTGTAGGCCTCAATTCATTTTTCAGAAGATGATAGAAAAAGGTAGATGAGTCAGGTTGGTTGTTCATAAATTCCGTATCTTTGCCAATTTTCTGATATTTATAGAATACTTCATCAAACAACAGCATACACATTCATTCCCAAAACACATGAAATGCTCACAAAGACAAGCCACATTATAAGCCACAACACAAATCTCGACAAATTCAGAATTAAAATCAAATAAAACATGTCCTCTGAACATAAAGGAATGAAGCTAGAAATCAAAAGCGGAGTGATAGCTGGGGAAATCCCCAAATATATAGAAATTAATGCAAGTCGCATATGGCTCAAGGGGAAACAAATAGCAAATAATTTGAACTAAATGAAAATAAAGCTGAAACCGGTTTGGCTCAGTGGATAGAGAGTCGGCCTGTAGACTGAAAGGTCCCAAGTTCGATTCCGGTCAAGGGCATGTACCTTGGTTGCAGGCACATCTCCAGTATGGGGCATGCAGGAGGTATATTTTTAAAAAAAGAAAAAGAAAATAAAAATACAACCTGTCAAAATTTGTGAGATGCAGCTAAAGCAGTGCTCAGAGGGAATTTATAGCATTAAAGCGTTGTATTAGGAAAGGACGGTTTTAAGTCAATAAAATTTAAGCTTCCACCTTAAGAAAGTAGAAAAACAAACAACAAACACATTAATCCCAAAGCAAGCAGAGGCTGAAAATAATAAGGAACAAAATAAATGAAACTGGAAATGAAACCAACAGAGAAAAGTCAATAAAACCAAAACCTGGTTCTTGGAGAAGATCGATAAATTGATAAATCTCAAGGCAGACTAAGAAAAAAGACACGAGGCACAAAGGATTGATTTCAGGAATGAGGTGACATTACGTTGACTCTGCAGACAGGAGAAAAATAGTATGAAAAATTATAAACAACTTTTTGCCTACTGATTTGACAACTTAGGTGAAATGGACAAATAAATTCCTTCAAAGACATCATCTACTACACTGAAGAAGAAATATATAACCTGAGTCACCCTATAACTATTAAAAGATTGGATTTCTAGTTAAAAACCTTCCAACAAAGAAAACTTCAGACCCAAATAGCGTCCCTGGTAAACTCTACCAGACATCTAAGGAAGAAATGACACTGACTGTTCCCAATCCCTTCCAGAAAGCAGAAGAGGAGGGGACACACCCCAACTCATTCTGTGAGCTCAGCATTACCTTTTGCCAAAGTCAAAGGTGCTACCACAAAAGGAAACTATAAACCAAAATCTCTCATGAACACAGATACAAAAAATGATCAATACAATCACAGCAAACTCGGCACTATAGAAAAAGGATAGTTTGGTTCAGTGGGTTGCGGGTTCCATTCCCAGTCAGGGCACATACTTAGGTTGTGGATTCAACCCCTGGTCAGGGCAAGTATGGGAGGTAACTGATCAATGCTGCTTTCTCACATCAGTGTTTCTCTCTCTCTTTCCCTCTCCCCCCACAACCTTGAACTCTCTCTAAAATCAGTAAATATGTCCTTAGGTGAGGATTTAAAAAAAAAAAAAAGGATAAACTACATCAATTAAGTGGTACTTATTCCAGAACTGTAAGGCTGGCTCAACATTTTTAAATCTCAATTAATTCAAACGCCTGTGATTATCTCAATAGATGAAAAAGAAAGCATTTAGGCAAAATTCCATCTATATTTACAATAGAAATTCTCAACAATGAGGAATAGAAGGGAATTCCCTTAACCTGATAAAGGGCATCTCCAAAAAACCCACAGATAAGATCCTACCTCATGGTGAAGAACTGAAAGCTTTCCTGCTAAGATCAGGAGCAAGGTAAGCAGGTCACCTCTCACCTCTCAACAATTAACTCAAAGTCCTAGCCAGTTCAATAAGGCAAGAAAAAGAAATAGAAGACACAGAAATTTGCAAGGAAGAAATAAAACCATTCCTACTTGCAGAAGAGACCACTGTCTATACAGAAAATCCCCCCCCAAAAAAAAACATACAAAAAAGATCCTAGAACTAGTAAGTGAGTTTGGCCAAATCCCATGGTACAAGTTCAGCATTTTAAAAATCAATTCTATTTTAAAATGTTATTTATTTATTTAATTCTCCCCTGAGGACATGCTTGCAGGAAGAGAGAGAGAGAGACATCAATGTGAGAGAGAAACATCTATCAGTTGCCTCTCCTACATGCTCCAACCTGGGATCAAACCCTCAACCCAGCAAGGTGCTCCGACTGAGAATCAAACCAGCAACCTTTTGGTGAACAGGATGATACTCACTGAACACAGCCAGTCTGGCTGGGCCAACTCAATTCTATTTCATATTCTAGCAACACACAGCTAGAAATCACCATTTTAATAACAGTGCCATTCATAATAACATCAAAAGCCGTAAGATACTTTGGTGTAAATCTAACAGAATGTTATAAAATATGTTAAAACCTAGAAATTTGGATTAAAGAAATCAAAGGATACTTACGTAAGTAGTTAACACTGTGTTCACGGATTAGAAGATTCAATATCATTGAGATGTTAATTCTCCCTAAATTGATGTATATGTTTAATCCCAAACAAAGGGATTTTCTTTTAGTATCAACAAGATGATTCTAGGAAGGCGAAGGAATTAGAACCGCCGAAATAATTCTGAAAAAGAAGCAAGTTGAAAGACTCACACAACCTGATTTCAAGACCCAGCAGACACCACTTCCAGTGATGGTGACAATGTGGTTACTGAGTGAACGGAGAGCCACACGGACCAGTGAGGAAACCAGGACCCAGAACAGGCTCAGACCAACAAAGCCAATTGCTACTGACAGTGGCGCAGAGACATTTCTGTGAAGAAGGATAGTCTTTTCAACAAGTGGTGCTGGGACGGGGGGGGGAGGGGGAGTGTTTAACTCTCTCTGTGAGGGGAAAATATATACAAATGAACCGCAACCCAGTCTTCTGCTCTTACACAAAAATATAACTCCAAATGGATCCTGTAAACTATCATCATTAAGACAAAATCTGCATGACTGGGAGAAGAAAATGTCAGAGGAAAACCTTTGTGGCCTTCCCTAAGAATATCTAAGTGTTCTTGGGGACAATACTCGAAGTGCAATCCATAAAATGGAAAGTGTATCTACTGGACTTCATCAAAATTAAAAATGTTCGCTCTTTGGGAGACGCTATCACTATGGGAATGAAAAAGATACGCCACAAGCTGGTAGGCGGCAAATATTTGCAAATCACATTTCTGACAGAGGCTTGTTTTCAGCACATACAAAGAACGATCAAAAAATCAGTAAGAGAACAAACATGTTAAAAAGGAGCAAAGGGTTGGGATGCTTCATCAAGGAAGCTAAAAAGATGGAAAAATAGCACACGAAACGACGCTAACGTATCATTAGTCATTATGGAAATACAAAGGAAAATACGACCAACTCCCTATTAGGAAGGCTAAACATTTTATTTTTTTTTTTCAAAAAGAAAAAGGACAATGCCAGCAGCTGGGAAGGATGTGCATTAACCGGAACTCTCATTCGCTACTGATGGGAACAGAAAAAAGGATGTAATCGGCAGAGCGGCTTAGAAGTTTCTTACACAGTTAAACACACACTAGCAATCCTCTTCTGAAGAGAAGGAAAAACTTAGATTCACACAAAAGCCTTCCCCCCACTGTAAAAATCACTCTATACCAATGAATCACCCCAAACTGGCAACCACCTAAATGTTCCAGATGATGAATGGACACACACTGTGGACCATCCGTACGACCGACCGGATACTACTCAGCGGTGAAAAGCAAAAGCTACAGAAACAATGACATGGATGCGTTCCAAAGTCAGCGCGCCAAGTGGAAGAAGCCAGGCCTGCCTGTGTGTGTTCCCATTTACATGACACTCTGGTGAAGGCAGAACGCCGAGGGCAGAAACAGATCAGCGGCTGCCAAGGCCTGGGGGGGTGGGGCCCCCCTGAGGACTCGGGAGGTGGGAGAGGAGGGAGACTTGGGGAGCGGGGCTGGTGATGGAACTGTGTTACATCTTGATTATAATAGTGATTACATGACTGTACGCATTTGTCAAAACTTGGAACGGCACATCAGACAGAGCGCATCACACCGCATGCAAAATGTTAAGTGAATTTTTTTTTTTTGGAAAGAACATTTCGGGAACCACGGGTGAAATTTGAATGCGGGTTCTATTTTCCATGTTACATTTCCTGCATTTGATCACCACATTGTGGATTTGAAAGAGAATATCCTTGAATACGTATTTACAGGGAAAATGTCATGCAATTTACTTTCAAAGAGATCGGGGGGCGGGGAGAGGGGGAGAAAGCATGTCCGTATAGACGACGTCTCAACGCCAATGTGGTCCAAGACAATAGCCGCTGCCTGCGGGAGAGTGGGTGGGGCTGTGTTTGCACCTTCTCTGAGCGGGAACAGCTCTTAAAATTAAAAGATGTTTGAAAGAGACGGGGGGCGCGGAGGAATGGGAGACAGCGCGTCTGTATAAACGATGTTGATGAGTTGTGCTCTGAAAGGAAGCGCAGAAACACCACCAGCGACGTGGAGAGACAGCGGAGCCCGGGAGGGGAGGGGTGTTTTTTAAGATGAGAAATAATAGGTTCAGGTTTTTTGCGGATGGAAATCATCCAGCCGAGAAAGGAGCTGAATACAATCAGAGCAAACCACAGTCAAACCCGGATGCTACCCAACGCCCTTGCCTGGCTCCTCCCCAATTGCCTGCCCTCTCCCCAAGATCCAGGGCCTCCAGCCCCACGGACCTTTCTGTCCCTGGACCACAGCCTCCTCCTTCCTTCCTGGACACCTGGCATCTTTCCAGTCTCCAGTGTCACCCCATCAGAGAAGCCTTCCCTGGCCAACCCTCCCTTCCCCCACTGGACCCCCCAGCAACTACTTGCATTATTTTCACACCTAACCCCAGGGCCATCATCATGGGGTGCGTTTCCCAGCTTCTTGTCCCCCTCCCCACAAGGCCCGCCTGAGGGTGGGTCCCCAGGTGGACACGTGTTTGTCTTTTGCTCCCGAATCCCCATCACGCAGTTGGCACCGTTTGGTGAAACCCATTCGTGTTGAAGGAATAAGTTTGTGAAAACACATTGGTTTGCTGGCAGCGGGATGGCTCCATACGGATTCCGTGCCTGTGTCCCTAAAATATCCGTTTCTGCCGTAGGCTGCCGGGTATGTTCCTGCTCAAAACCCTTCACCAGCTCCCACTGCAAACAAAATAAAGCCTCAGCTTGGCATGGGCAGGCGCCAGGCTCCAGGCCCCCTCAACTAGCCTCACCTCTCCTCTAGAGCCACCCTGGAACATTGGCAGCGTGAGACATGTGTCTACTCCGTCTCTCCTCTGCCCGAAGCCCCCGTCCATGAAACTCCTCAGGCTCCTCCAGGAAGCTCCTCACACCAGGTGACTTCGGTGTGGGAGCTCCTTCCTCCATGGGCCACCACCAAAAAAAAAAAGCACCTACTGTGTGCTCGCTAGGTGCCAGGCACCGGGTCCAGTGCTTCCCACATATTGTCTCCTTGAATCTGGGCTCAGTACCAATTCCAGTGTATGGGCGGAGCGATTTGAGTTTAGAGACTGATGGAATGGGCTCCAAGACAGCCCGCCAGCAGGGCCATCGGGGTTCAAGCCCAGGCCTGTGGGTTCCAGAGCCCAAGCTCACAGCCACCATCAAGTTCAACCACGTGGTCTGAGGTGAATCGGTTCTCCAAGCCTCCGTTGTCAGAGGAGAGTAACTCCCTTTCGCGGATGCTCTGTGGACCGGCCATGTCATTTGAAGGAGACGAGGTGCAGAACTTCGTCAGGCTGTGGAGCCCCACGATGCCGTCGGCTCCTGTGAACTGTCTCCCTGGGGTGCCCTCTCCCTCCCGGCTGGCACTCCCCCTGGAGGTGTGCACAGTCTTGGAACACAGGGCACCCTCCTGGGTTTGTCCAGTGAGTCGCCACCTGGGGTCCCTGTGAATCGCTCTGTGGTCGTAAACGTTCTGCAAAGAACCTTCTCCTTACTCAGCACTTTGGTCTCCATTCTCCGTGAATTCCTATGCGGGAGGTCACGCCATCCCAGTTTGTAAGTACCGAGCGTGCTCCCGACCCTCCGGGTTCCACGCCGGCTCTTCCGCCTGCACTCCGCCAGCCCAGCCTCGCCGGTTGTAGATGTCGGGAAACAGAGGCACCGCTTCCCACAGCTGCTGGGGGGCTGGGTTAGGATGTCAACGGCGGCGTCTCTGGCTCCAGATCTGTGCCCCTAACCAGGCCGCCACTCTGCCTCTCCTCCTAGCAGCTCAGCACGAAGACAGCCCGCTTCCCCATCCTGCAACCCATGAACGTGTGAGGGTGCCTGGCAAAGCGGGGGTGAGGTTGCCAATCCCCGGGGCTGGGGGAGGGCGAATGTCCCGGGTCACGCAGGTGATCCCAGCGGCATCACAAGGCTCCTTTAAATGTCATTGGTTCTCAACCTTCCTAAGGCCGCGACCCTTGCATACAGTTCCTCATGGGGTGGTGACTCCCAACCATGAAATTTCGCTACTTTTATGCATCGTGATGTAAATATCTGCATTTTCCAATGGTCTTAGGTGACCCCTGTGAAAGGGTCGTTCGACCCCTAAAGGGGTCGCGACCCACAGGTTGAGAACTGCTATTTAAATGTGGAAGAGGAGGCGGGAGGTCAGAATCAGACAAAGACCATAGATGCAACCACACAGATGCCTGTGTGGATGGAGGAGGGGCCGCCAGCAAAGGGATGCGGTTGGCTTAGAAGCGGGGGTGGCAAAGAAAGGGGTCCCTCCCTGGAGCCTCCAAAGGGAGCACAGCCCGGACAGCACCTCGATGTCAGCCCGCGGTGAGACTGACTTTGTGCTTCTGGGTCCAGCACTGTAAGATAATAACTCTGTGCTGTTTCGAGCACCAGGTTTGTGGTCCGTTGTCATAACAGCACTAGGAGGCTCATACAGATGCAAACGCAAAATCAGCTCACAGGTCCTTCCTGCTCGAAGCTGACCAGCCTCCATCCCAAACACCCTCCCCAGGTGCCCTGTGGGGGAGACTGAGCTTTGTCTCAGGTGAAACGAGGCATTTTATACCACAGCCAAGCGTGGCCCAGCTTCCCGGCACCCCGCTGGGGAGGACAGAAGCCAGGGACCCGGCAATAGGCCTCCTGAGCTTCCAAGCCCCCTCCCTGAGACCCCACTTCCCAGGGCAGATGGGCTGAACCTCATTACAGGGACACCCAAGGACAGAGGCGGAGAAGACCATTCCAAGGAACATCTGGGTTCGGGGAGTGCCTTCATTCCGGAAGGGGCTGGGAGGCCGAATTAGAGAGAGAGAAAAAAACAGAGAGACATCAAATCTGCATCAGGGGAAGACAGGACTTTAATTACTCCTTTTCTTAACCTCAGCGGACCTTGAGGTATTTTAACATTACTCTCCCTGGCAGGAAGGATTGATTGATTGTCTCTTGGCATTCAGAAACCCTGATTAATGTAAAACTAACCAGTCGTTCTGAACTCTGGGGAATTAATCACTTAAATGTGGGAATTACTCAATAAACCGTTCAAACATGCAATAAACCAAGCCATTAAAAATTAATCGCTCGACATCCCGGCCGTGTAAATAGGGCTAATAAGATCCTGGCAGCCGAGAGCGAGGAGGACAAGGAAGGGGAAGCGATGCCTTTAACCAGCTGCCCCCAAGAATCAGAGTGGACACACCAACGTCCGAGCCACACATCACGGATCATCGGGACTGGGGACATGTGGCTTCCGGAACCTTCTGCGCGGGGACAAGGGAAGGAAGGCAAGTGAGAGCAGGGGAGCCCTCGCTGGGCTTTTAGGAGGTGGGGGCAGGCTTTAAGGTACCACCTCCAACAGATATTTACTGACCACTGACTCTGTGGCAGGCAGCGTGCTAGGCTCTGCAGATGCAGCTGTGAACAAGACAACTGTGGACCCGTCATGAGTACAATGAGGGGACTGGGGGGGAAGTGGTTGAACACATGTTTTATAAAACACTGACTACAAAGGAAAATAAAGCAAGGTGCAGGGATAAAAACATATGGGGAAAGAAAATCTTCCTATTTTAGTTGGACTGAACAGAAAAGGGCAGGAAGGTGAGGAGGTGCCATTTGACCAAGACCAACAAGAAGTTATGACATAAAGCATTTGGGAAAGAGAGCTCCAGGCAGAGGCCTCAGCATGTGCAAAGGTCCTGGGGTACAAGTGTGCTTAGTGGCTGGAAGGGAGTGACCCAGAGAAGTGTTTCTTTGTGCCAGGGGGCAGAGGAGGAGCACAGGATGCAGGGCATCTCAAGCCTTGTCAGAACATCATCAAGCCTCCACATCCACCCCGTAGAGAAATGGTGCCGTTGAATGTTTCTGAGAGGGGTCCATCGCTTTCAGGTGAGGACAGATGAAGGGCAAAGTCAGAAACAATGAGACCAGTTGGGAGGCAGTTGTCAACATCAAGGATGGCCCTTTGTTGCCTTCTGTGCCCGGCCACCCTCCCGGGTCAACAGCACCCAGATCCTGCTTTGGACTGCCCTTTCCCCATGGTCTGTGGCTCCAAGGAAGCTTACTCAGCTCTCAGCTCTCAGCTCAGGGGCGAAGAGGCTTATGGCAACTCTCCGACCACAGAGACTGATTCAGGAAGGAACATGCGGCCTAACTGAAGCCAACTGAGTGAGGAAATGGTCACTCCAAGCTTCAGGTACAGAACCGTTTTCCCCCGATCCCAGGAGGCCCTCAAAGAACCCTGTTCTCTTGCTCAGCGTGTGGATGGCAGGTCTGCACCAGCCACAGCCCTTTCTATGAATGACTACAGCCGGAGGAGGAAGCGGTCCCAGGGGGAAGGCGGAGCCAGGAAAGTCCCGGAGAAACAGGACTGGAGTGTGACATCATGAACTGCTGGATCAAACTGCTCCTGAAGCTAGATCTACCAGCTCTGCAGGGGGGTCAGTTTCCTTGCTGTGTGTAGGTCCATTTGGGTAGGTTAGATTCCCAACTGACACAAAATACTTGAGCCTTACAAGGACCCTTTGAGGTAGATGCAATTTTGCAGTTTACAGAGAAGAACACTGAGACTCAACAAATAAATTGCCGATGACATTTTGCTAGAATTTGGCAAAAGCTTTACGCTTGTACTCTCATGTTCTCCTTTCTCTCTCTCTTTCTCTCTCTCTCTCTCTCTCTCTCTCTCTCTCCCTCATCAGAAAATATAGGGGCTCTCAGCTGGGCCGATGCCGACTTAATTTGGGAACAACGGGTGCAGGACACACGGGCTCCCCGCCACCCTTCGCAGACATCATCGTTCACAGACATCACTAACCGTTTGCAAGACTTCCCTGCAGGCTTCGACCCACTGTGAAATCTCTTCACACTCCCGTCACTAGCAGTTTCCACACGAGAAAATAAGGAAGCGAGGGCCTGACAAGACTGAGCGCGAACAGGGCCGCTGATCTTGGGCTCCCAGGCCAACACGAGCCGCCCTCTCCCGGACCCCATCCTACTGCGGCCATAAAAGATGGACGCGGATGCTGCCAACTAGGAGAAGCCACCAGGAAATGGACCGGACGGTGGCTGCCCGGAGGAGGAGAGGACCGGGCACCACCCACAGGGAAGGGACAGAAGACAGTATCGCGTCCTTTCCCCACCCCACCCCCACCTCCCGTGGCTCGGTCCCTAATCTGAAACCCCACAAAAGTCCCCAGAGAAATACACAATGTCAACATTGGTAGAAGAAGAAACAGAAAAATGGAGCAGGCCAAACCACGGAGTAAATTAAAATTATAATCAAAGATAAGCCAGGCCCTGGATGGCTGTTTGGGTGAGTCCCATCTGGTTGATAATCCCCCACCTGTAGCAAATAGGAAAAAGTAAAGGTACCACCATCGACCAAGCATAGTTTAAGCAAAGGCAATCAATCGTAGGCCTATTTTACTTATGAACATACTAGAGGCCCAGGGCACAAAATTCCTGTGGGGGAGGGGGACCAGGAGGGGGGCGGGTGGTCCTCTCAGCCCAGTCTACACCCTCTCCAATCCAGGACCCCTCGGGGATATCCGACTGCCAGTTTAGGCCCGATCCCCAGAATTGGGCCTAAACCGGCAGTCAGACATCCCCTTCACAATATAAGACCACTGGCTCCTAACTGCTCACCTGCCTGATTGCCTGATTTTCCCTAACTGCCCTCCTGTCAGCCTGGTCGCCCCCAATTGCCCCCCTGCCCCCTCCCATGCCAGCTGGTCACTCCATGCAGCCCACTGTTCAGTCGTTTGGTCATCCCTCACTAACCCCCCTGCCGGCCTGGTTGCCCCACAGAGTGTGTTCAGTCAACCCTTCAGTTGTTTCGGTTGCAACGGTCACTTAGGCTTTTATATAGAGAGATTTGCAAAAATCCAAATAGAGGAGCAGCGAACCCAGTGTCAGAGTCAATGTAAAGCCATGTGGTTGAGAGGCAGTACAGTGTCATGGTTAGGAGTCGGCCTGGGTTCAAGTCCCAATTCTTCCACTCCTTTCCCACAGTTGTGACTGTCTTAAACTCGGGGAAGACGGACCCGACCCTGGGCCACCTACGGTAAGCACAGACGCACACACAGCACGCACACATCCTTGTCCCTCAGCGCCCACACAACACGGCCCCTCACTCAACATCCATCCTCCTGACCAACTCCTCCAAGCTCCCAAGAAGCGCTTCACAGGTCTTGCTCGGATCCCAGAGGCAGGAGGCACCCTCTGTCCGGCTGCCATGGGAGCGCTGTCTGTGTCGTGGATGCCGGAGGACACAGCTTGATGTGACAGCGGCAGAAGCACTTTGGTAAGAGAAAGACACACTCTCCCGCCGGTCCAGGCTTCCTCGCAGGTCTCAGGCCACAGGTTCCCGCACCTGAAGTAGCCTCCTGGGTCATGTGGACACTGGCTTCCCGGCTTCCCTTCTTGCTCCAGTTTGGGGGGTGAGGGTGGGGTTCCCGTGAATGAGCTGGTTTAGACGGTGTCCCCTGCAGCTGCACAGGGCAGCTCTGGGACATGGTGAACTCTGAACACTTCAGATGACTCTCAGACCTGTACGTGCCTAGATCTACATGCAATGAGGGTGGAAATAGCATTCCCATTATTTATCTCTAGTGGTAACTACAAGGGCAGTGAATGCCAGGATCCTCTTTTCAAAGAGTAAATAAACGTAAGCTTTAAAGAGTTTGGAATTTAAAAAGCGTATGGAGTCATATTTGGCCTTTTAATGTTGGCAGCTCATTTTGAATAAAAAATGTGGATCCCTTAAGAAATTGTTTTTAACATTAATTTAACTGATGGTTGACACAAGTTTAATTTTGTAGACTTCTAACCTAATTATGATTTCTTTGTTAATCTTTTATATCACTATTAATAGAACATGTGATTATAACGAAATTTAGTTATTTATTGAATTGGCGATCAGGGAAGCAAGTTTTATGGGATAAATATATAATTTGTGAATTCTGTTTAACCTGATTACTCATCAGATTTGTCAACCGAATACCAAAATGTGCAATAATAATTAAATTCGGCTATCTTGATCTCTTGTAGAGTTGATCTTTATCAAGGTCTATTTCTCAGATAAGAGGAAAGAATATATTTTATTTAACAGTGTATTAGCTCGTTTTATAACTTTGAATATTCACGTACTAAGTATCCATTTATACACTTCCCTTGGCCCTGCAAATTAGGCCTGACAAGCTGTGTGACTTCAGGCAAATTACTTAGCCTTCCTGTGCCTACACCGTCTCAGTTAGAGAGGGAATAATAAATAGTGCCGAGCTCACAGAATCGCCGCAAGGACTGCGTGAGTTAATATTTATAAAACTCCTCTGACACATGTAGACAGAACTTGGTAAGTACTCTTAGGACAGGATTCAGCACCGAAGTACAACAATCATTTCAATAGGTTGACAAAAGCATTTGATAAAATTTAACATCCTTTTTATTATTAATTCAAACAAGGAATTGAAGAGAATTTCCTTAACTGGATCAACTCTATGTAGTAAAACCTACAGCAAATGTCATCCTTAGCTGAGAAGCTTAAACTTTTTCAAGACTCTGTCACACGCTGCGATTCAACATTCCACTGGAGGCTCCCGGCACAGGCGGCAGGACAAGAAGAAATAAAATATTGAATCACGGGAAGAAGAGAGAGAAAATGATCACCAGCCACATGGAAGATAATGTCGGCATTTACAGGGAAAAAAAAAAGCCAGCAGACTCTGAACATGTTCAGAACCATCAACTTAAAAATGTAGCATCCTTCTCCACTGGCAACCACCCACTAGAAATAGAACGGAAATCCCGGTACCCTTCACGTTACCAATTAAAATATGTAAACTATTTCAGAATTGATCTAAATACTCCTGACTTATATGGGCGAATGCATGGCATTATTAAATGACGGGGTGGGGAAGAGACCTAAATGTCACGTTAACTCCCCAAGGAAATTTGAATGGGTTTCAATAAAAATTATAGCGGGGCTTTGAAAGAATCTGATCCGCTAATCCGAAAGTTATCGGGGAGAAGAAAAGGCCCACCAATCTGGAAAAACAAGAGCTAAGCCGCAGGCCTCGGGGGGATTAGCAGGTGTCCCAGAGCTGCAGCGAGAGAGACAGCTGTGATGCTCAGATAAACACAGACAAACATGCGGAAGACCCTCCATGCCTGGGAAGTGCAAGTATGATAAGGGCGGTTCCTGAAACTGGAGGAGAAAGGAAGGAAGGTGGGGGTGAGGGGCCGGGGCTGGACCTGATTGGCAGATGGAGAAAAAGAAAACTGCCTGCTGGCCACACAGAGAACACAGTCCCGCATCCAGACGGACTCCGGTCCTCAATTCTTCAAAGTCCAGCCAGAAAGGTCAGGGAAGCCCTGGCCAGTGCGGCTCAGCAGGTCGACGCCTGCACCCAAAGGTTGCCAGTTCGATTCCCGGTCAAGCGTGCGGTCAAGGGTGAGTACCTGAGCTGCAGGTTTGACCCCCAGCCCTGCGCAGGTTATGTTCAGGAGGCAAACAACCGATGTGTCTCTCTCACATCCATGTTCCCCCCGCTCTTCCCTCCTCTCTCTCTCTCTTCCCTCCTCCCACGCTCCCTTCTACTCTCTCTCTAAAAATAGTGTTGAGTGCAAACGGTTAAGATATAAAAGGAGCTCTTCCATAGCATGCAGGTGATGAGCTAACACAAAAGCCTACAAAAAAAAACACCTTCCATATCTCACATGGATGCACACACACCTCAGGACAGACCACAAGCACATGTTCCCGCGGGGAGGGCATAGGAAGGAGCAGGAACCGGGAAGGAAGGTTTGTAAAGAGCGAGACCCGAGAGTGGCCTTGACTGGACAAATGGTAGAATGACGTGAACTTGCCTCCCCTGGGGCAGTGAGCAGGGTTGGGGGGGGGGACAAAAATGGAAGAATTAAACAAATACAAAGCGATGTGGGGCATTTGACAAGCAGGGGGAATGAATCCAAGGCAATCGCATGCGTCTCAATCTTCCTGGGAGAAATGAGGGCACGACTCACAAAGGAATCCTGGAACCAGAATCCTGAGGAAACTACAGGCCTTTGAAATCCATCTCAAGCTCTCCATCTCTCCCTCTTCCTCTCTCCCTCTAGCTAAAGCACCTACTAGGTGAGCCGTTCGTCTTCCTCTGAGAGCCAGCACCCCTCCACATGCCACACAGGTCCTGCCTCCCAGGACCCCAGGGTCCCTGCCCTCGCAGCCCCCGCCCCGGCTGCACAGGCTCTGCCCGGCTCCACCACCGGGTGAGTCCCTCCGGGCACCGCGCCTGGCCCACCCTGCTCTGGTTCCTGGCACCTCCAGGGCAGCCCGAGTTTGTGGAGTGGCCCGAGGGCCTGTGCCACTCCCAGAGCCCCGGCAATAAAAACAGCTGCTGGCATGCCCTGGCGGCCAGCATCATCTTCACTGCGGAACTGAGGATGAGACGGAGGGAAGGCCAGCGGGGCTGCTGAGGCCACCCCACTGCTGACCGCACCACCGTGCAGCTGGTGAGAAGCTGGGGACACAGCAGAGACAGCCACCTCCTGGGCTCCCACACTCACTGTCTCAGCTTTCAAAGGCCCCAGAAGGGTGCCTGGGGGTTCAGCTCTGGCAGGATGGAGGTGTTGGGGGAGGAGTGGGAGGAGAAGCTGCACCCCTTGCCAATGTTCTTGGTGGGCAGGCTTGGCATTGCCCAAGCTCATCTCAGGTTGGAGAACAGCCACCGTGCCAATATCAGGCTCACGGAGGTAAGACAACCACCGCCGGGCCCCAGGCCACGCCAGGATGGAGCCACCTCTAAACCCTCTGAATTCGAGAGCAAAATCAAGGTCTCGGTGGTTTGAGCCTCTTCTGTGGGGTTTTTCCTGCGTTAATCCAATACTGCATTTGTCCTACATTGATCCTCCACTGATACCCGGTCTGACCAGGTAATCCTCCTTTTGTGAACTTTATCAGAAAATTGTCCTCCTGCCTCAAATTTCAAAGGATTAGAGGGAATGGCTAGCATTATTAACCGGCACACGCGCACGAGAGCGGACCCATTTCCAGAGATGCTCTGCTTCGAGGGAGAGAGACTAGCTACTCTCTAGGGTCTCTGCATTGCCCTCGACTTCCGCTCCAAGGGAAAAATGCTTTTGTGACCATGAGAACCTCACACATGAGTTTACAAAATAGCACACAACTTCGATGGAACAGGAAATCAGACACGGTGACGTAGGAAAAAAGTTACAGCAAAGAGAAAAGCATGACAAACAAGATGAGACCAGGAAGGCCCATATATTTGCACCAATTTGACTGAGCTTCCTAGCAGCCAAAGCAAAGAAGGAAATACAACCAACCTATGAACCAGGAGGTCATGGTTTAATTCCCGGTCAGAGCACATGCCTGAGTTGCGGCCTTAATCCTCAACAGAGGGCTTACAAGAGGCAGCCGATGCATGTTTCTCTCTCATCATTGATGTTGCTATCTCTCAATCCCTCTTGCTTCCTCTCTGAAATCAATAAAATATAAAAACACTAGAGGCCTGGTGCACGAATTTGTACACTGGTGAGGCCCACTCATCCCAGCCCCTGTCAATCCGGTCAATTGAGTGGTGGTCCCACTGTGGGAGCACACTGACCACCAGGGGGCAGCCCCTGCGTTAAGCATCTACCCCCTGGTGGTCAGTGTGTGTCATTGCCAACGGTCAAGCAGTAGAGTGGTCGACCAGTCGACTGGCCGCTTAGGCTTTTATAGAGAGAGATAAAATCATCACCTCTAGGAAAGTTAGGGTGATGAAGAAAAAGCAGGGGAGGCACCCAGTGGGGACATCAACATACAGCAGGGGCCTAATAGGTGCTGGGTTCGCCCTTTCTTGAGTTCTGACTGAGGCAGCTGTCCTCTTGGCTGAGCTGCACATTGCTTTGAGGCAGAGAAGAGGGGGTCCTGAGGCACCAAGAGGGGTTCCCTGGGGTGGCAGGCCCTGGCCGCAACCCAGCAACCAAGGGGCGGGAGTCCAGCCTCCGGAAGCGTGCGTCACGAGCCGCACAGATGGCGGAGGGAAGGGCGCTTCGAACAGGCGTCTCATCTCCTCTCCGGTTTGGAGAAACAGGCTGAGGAGTAGCTCTTATTTCCTTCCCTCTCCTTCCTTCTGTGATGTGTTTCTGACACTAATCAGGCATCCATCCCCTGGGAGCCAACAATAATGATTAATGGGGTTAAATATAGCCAGAGACTGCCAGGGCAAAATTAGGCGCCATGCATAAAACATCACGAACCTTGTCAGGCAGGCAAATCAGCCAGCTTTGGGGGCCAGTGCGTGTGGACCAGCACCCAGCATCGGGGCAGCCCCATCCAGTCACCTCCTCACAAGGGGGTCGGGCAGGGTGCCCGCCATGTAGCTCCTGTGCCCATACATGCCACCTCTGGACCTCAGAGTCAGCATCAGGCTCCTGAGTTAACTCAGAATAAAGGCATCGCTGTCAAGATGGTAGAAAAAAAATGTGCTTGGGACCCAAACAGACCTGGGTTCCCATCCCAGCTCTTCTGCTGCCTAGCAGAGTGGCCTTGGGCAAGTCACTTCCCATCTCTGAGCCTCAGTTTACTCTCCTGTGAACAGGCCTCTTTGTCATCAATGAGGTAGCGCCGAGGTAGGCTGGTACTGAGAGCCAGGCATCCGGTAGGCACTCAGGTACGCTAGCTCCCTTCCTCCCACTCCTATACCCAAATAGCTGTGTGACCTAGAGCAAATTACTCAGCCTCTCTGATACCAGGTTTCTCACCTACAAAATGGAGAGAGTGATGTCTGCCTTCATAGGCATGGAACACGAACACACCTAATATGGGTTAACCTATCCATTCCTTGTGCTGTCGGTAGATATGCACCAGGCACTGTGCTGGGCTCTGGGGATGCTCCAAAGACTGAGACATTCAGTCCTTACCCTCAGGGAGCTTACAGTCTAGGGGAGAATTAGGCCAAAAATTAAAGTAACTGCAAATTACAAGATACTTTCTAAAGGAAAATGAAAAAAAGGAGGCTAAAATTAAATGTAGGAGGGAGTGGAAGGGGGTCTTTCCATGGAGGGAATAGGAGAGACACAGCTAGCCTTCCTAGGAGCGTGGGCGAAGTTACTTCATCCCCCATAATCACTTTCCCAGCCCCCCCCCCCCTCACACACACATACCCATGCAAATGCCCTTCCCTTCCATGACACAGTTCCCTTGCCCTCGGGGTGACTGGGAGCCGCAGTGGCTCAGCCCACTAAGATCAATGGTCCCCCCACTCTGGATTGCGCACACGCCCCAGCATGCATTTGTTTATGATCAGCAGCATGCAATGCCTTCCTAATTTTATGTACATCATTAAACAGACATAAAAATACACCTTTGCAGGAGATGAGGACATAAATAGAAATGAAGTTCTCATTCTGCCTGCTGCGTGCCGTGGGGCTGTTCTCTCTCTCCCGGGAGCGACCCCGCCCACTTTGGTGACCACAGATCAAGAGCAGCCGCGGCCCCAGAGACGGTCGAGGCAGGCGCGGCCCTCCCACACAGATGCATCAGGGAGGGTTCAAGTTCCCCAGCCCACCAGCCCCTCTCTCTCCCCCGCCCTATCCCCTGGCGGTGGGCATCATCAGTTCTCAGTCTCTCTGTTTTGCATCCAACCTGCAGGCTGGTGGCACACCTCCCACCCTCCTACCTCTTTCTAGGTCCCAGCCGGAGCTCTCAGTAGGACAAGCCCTTCTTCCCCACCTCCCGCTGTTCCTTCCTCCTGATACCCCTCCCCAGCCTCCTTCCTCCCTGGCTAGCTCCGCCATCATCCCTAAAGCATCAGCCTCACACCACGGGCCACAGAGAAAGGATTGCTGGGTGGGGGGATGGGTGAGGCCACCATGGCAGGTGGCGACTTTCCTGGGGGCTTGGGCCACCCAGGCCCCACCTGTCTGTGCTGGAGGCATCAGGCCTGGACCCCTCTCTATTCTGACTGGGTGTCTCTGCGCTCAGAGAGCAGCCACCTCAACCCCTACCCCCAGCCCCTAGCCACCCGCGCTCCATCATATTGGTTGTAATTACCCATGTGACACTGAGCCCCATGAGGATAGGACCACCTTTTATTTTTTATTTTTTTGTTGTTATTTATTGATTTTTTACAGAGAGAAAGGGAGAAGGATAGAGAGTTAGAAACATCGATGAGAGAGAGACATCTATCAGCCGCCTCCTGCACACCCACTACTGGGGATGTGCCCGCAACCAGGATACATGCCCTTGACCGGAATCGAACCTGGGACCTTTCAGTCCGCAGGCCGACGCTCTATCCACTGAGCCAAACCGGTTTCAGCACCACCTCTTATTAATCCCATGTTGGTGGCGTGTGGCCCATGGTCTGGCACAAACCAAACACTTGGCAGATGTTTATTACACCGAACCATTGAGGTGAAAAGAAAGTAAACGTGTGGGTGAGGTTGTCTTCTCAACCAACACAGGAGACCCAGAAGCCATGGGAGACACGGCAGGTCTCTGCCTATACAACACTTCAGAATGTTTGCACGGCACAAAGACACACACATACACACACACACACACACACACACACACACACACTCACACACACATATATACACACACACTCACACACACACACACACACACACAAGGTTAACAGACAGCTCAGCATCGCTGGCAAAATCACTGCTGTGCAGAGGCTGATGGAGGGTTAAAATCTGTCCTCTACAGAGCTGACAAGCTGACCAGCGGGGGACCATCGACCCTGCAGAGAAATAAGCAAAGGATTCGCAGGGGCAGTTGGCAGGTGAGTGTCCAAATGGCCAAACAGGCGAAACGCTGCCCAGCCTCTCTGCTAGTGGGTGGAATGCAAATGAAAAGTAACAGTGAGATCTCACTTTGTACCTCTCACCCGGTCAAAACTAACAAGACCAATGGCGAGGCTGCTGGCGGGATACAGGGGAAAGAAGGCTCTCCAATTACCGGGGCGACAGGAAGTGCGCAGCCTCTGGGGACATCAAATGGCAACCGCTATGGAAATTAAAGGTACACTAACTTTGTGACCCAGCAATCTGACGCTGGGAGTATGCCCCAGAGAGATCAATTCTGTGGATGTGCTGACGGTGTGTGCGTGCAGGGAGGTTTATCTGCACGCTTCTCACTAAGAAAACAAACAGGAAGTGAGTGGCAGTCAATGGGGGAATGGCGGGTGAAATTACAGGACATCCACACTCTGGAATATTAGGCAGTCGTTAAAAGGAGTGAGCTAGCGCTACAGCTATCTGGGGAGAAGGGTTTCCATGGAGCACTGTTGAGGGGTGATGGTTCAGATGTAAACACATCAATACATGTCTGTAGATGGTTATAAGGACATGGAAACACATGGAAAGATCTATACTAGGTCATTACCATGGTTTCAGGGTGGGGCATGATGTCAGTAAAGGGGGATAGGGGGCAGGTAGAACGAAGGCAAATTACACTAAAGTGCATCCTGTGCCTTTTATGTGTTCAGATAAAATTGTCTATGGAAAGGCATTTATGAAGGTTAAGAAAGTTCTTTCCGTCCCTTTTGGGCTCATGCTCACTTTCATCCCTATTTTCCTCCCTCTTCCTCTCGTTTCAAACACTTCAGACAAGAAAAGCAAGTAGATTCTGAAGAAGCAGCTAAATGCCTTATTTATCTGGCACTCTTAACTCTCCAGGACACAGCCTGGGACTATAAAGCAAACTGGAGATCCGTTAGCCAAAAAGAAAAACACGTTCTTGACTCTGGACGAAGGGCTTTGAGCTAATTGTTCTTACTTCACACAATTGTAATAAGCTTAGGAAGCTCACTGTGGCAGCCAGACCCGCAGGGTCCCCAGCGAACCACATTATTGCACCATCTCCGCACCCCCCCTTGCATGTGGGCAGGACCTGGGGCTATTCACTAACCAAGAGGATGCTGGGAAGGTGATGGCTGTCATCCCTGTTTTATTACCTAAGACTCCACAGGAGAATGTGAGAGACGCTCTCCTGCTGGCCTAGAAGCGAGTATCAGGCTGGGAACTGTGCCTGGAGGGGCCACAGGGAGGAGTCGGAGGGTGGCCTGCAGGACCTGAGGGCAGCCCCTGCCCACAGCGGAAAAGAGCTGGGCCCATGGCCATGCCACCAGGCTGAATGAGATTGGAAGTGATCCCTCCCCAATCAAGCCTCCAAGTGAGAACACAGCCCCGTCCACGCCTTGACCGCAGCCTTGTCAGACCCCAAGCAGGGGACTCAGCTAAGCCGTGCCCGGGCTCCTGGCCCCAAGAAACTGTGAGATGACACCCGTGTGTTGTTTTCCACCTCTGAATCTGTGTCATTTGGTACACCTACTCATCAAATGCAGAAAGAAAAGGGAAAGTTGAGAAAAACAGACTAAGGATTGCCAGAAATGACCACTAGGATGAAGAATGACAGATATAAATGAGCTAACTGCTGTGTGGGGTGGTGGTGAGTTAGGACAAAGCACCCTGCAAGCATCCATCACAGCAGCGGATGGAGATCTCAGTCCGGAGGCACCAGGAAGGGGCGAGGAGATGAAGGCAGCAGTGAACCTTTGAACTCTCAACCAATCCCTGCAACAGAAAGGGACAGTCCAAGTCGGCTCTTCTGGAACCAGTAGCAGGCTGGAGATCGGAACCTTCCCAGTGAAAGTGACAGCCACATGTTTGTCAGCCCACGCTGAGCACACAGCATCGGGCGTGGCTGAGCGCACAGATCCAAGTGCTGAAGGGGTATTGACAGACCCACCAGCACAGGTGCTACCTCCCTTTACAGATGTCAGAACAGAGGTTCAAAGGTCACAGAACCAGCACATGGCACAGTGAGCATATAAATGGGAGCCGCTGGGCACCAAGACCGTGCTGTTTCTCACTCCACAGCCACGCTCTTACCCCTCGCCGGGCCTCAGTCTTTTCCATCTGTAAGATGGGAAGCACAAGAGCAGAAAATGGCTTCGGGCGTGTATAGCACTTGGCAGGGAGCAAGCACTGAATCGCTTTCCTCGGCTTCTATGCTGCTCGCAAGAAAAAGTGGCAACCGAGAGAAGGAGCTCCATTTCTGAACAGCAACAACTCCTGGGAAAACGGGTTATTACAAATCGTTGTTGCAAGCACACGGCCCACAGGAACGACTAGCACCAGCTTTCTCACATCCCTGTGAGGCTTATAGGGAAGGGGCCATTTTTTCACATCTGAGACAAGACAGCTGCGGCCTGAAATGGCTGAGCCTCTTGACTGATCTGCACAGAGAGGGAGGATGGAAGGCAGACTCTGTTTAGTCCCAGAGGGTGACAGGGGCCACCTCGGAAACCCCACGCTCCCAGTGATGAGCAGTTCAAAGGCTTCTAGCCGACTGGCAGGACCGCCCCTTTATACCAGCCCAGGCCCAGAGCTAGCTCTCAGCCGGGGACTCGAGGCCAGCAGGGCCCGAGCGATGGGCCCCCAGGAAACAGGGCGTCACTCCTGTGCCTGAACATCTGTCTGCAGAGGGGGCCTGGAGATGACAGCTGAATGGCGCAGCCCTGCCCGCTGGATCCCTCACACCTCACAAGAGATCACGGCCTCATCTCCTCGACACACCGGGGACCAAAGCTGCAAACAACAGAGAGCCAAAGGGCAGTGGGACAGGGACTCCTCTTCCTCTATTCACACCAACTCAGTCCAGGACACAAGCATTACATAAGGAACGAGAGGCCCAGTACATGAAATTCGTGCACTCGGAAATGGGGCGGGAGGGGGGTCCCTCAGCCCAGCCTGCGCCCTCTCACAGTCCTGACCCCTTGGGGGATGTCCCACTACTGTGGAGGTGGGAGAGGCTCCCACCACTGCCTCTATGTGCACCAGCTGTGAGCCCAGCTTCTGACCACCCAGGGGCAGTTCCTGCATTGAGCATCTGCCCCCTGATGGTCAGTGCACATCATAGTGACCATTATTTCCACCATTTGGTCAATTTGCATATTAGTCTTTTATTATATAGGTCTAGAGGCCTGGTGCATGAAATTTGTGCACAAGAGAGAGGGGGGGGGGGGAGCGCGCACGTGCATGTGTGTGTCCCTCAGCCCAGCCTGCATCCTCTCCAATCTGGGACATCCCTCTCACAATCCAGACTGCTAGCTCCCAACTGCTCACCTACCTGCTTGCCTGAATGTCCCTAACCACTTCTGCCTGCCAGCCTGATCACCCTAACCACTTCTGCCTGCCAGCCTGAATGCCCCTAACCACTCCCCTACCAGCCTGATTGACGCCTAACTGCTGGACTAATTGCCCCTAACTGCCCTCCCCTGCCAGTCTGGTCTCCCCTAACAGTCCTCCCCTGCAGGCCTAGTCACCCCTAACTTCCCTCCCTTGCCAGGCTGGTCGCCCCTAACTTCCCTCCTTTGCCAACCTGGTTACCCCTAACTGCCCACACCTGCAGGCCCAGCTTCCCCCCAACTGCCCTCCCCTGCAGGCCTGGGTTCCCACTCCGAACTGTCCTCCCCTGCAGGCCTGATTGCCCCCAACCACCCTCCCTTTCAGGCCTGGACCCTCCTAACTGCCCTCTCCTGCTTGCCTGATCACCCACAACTGCCCTCCCTTGCCGGCCATCTTGTGGTGGCCATCTTGTATCCACATGAGGAAGGCCATCTTTGACCACATTGGGGGGGAGGGGCTTGTGTGTTGGAGTGATGGTCAATTTGCATATTGCCTCTTTATTATATAGGATTATTATATGGGCTGTTTTAAATAACAAGCACCACCTCCACAGAGACATCAGGCACAGTCTGACACAGGAACCCAGCTTGGGTCACAGGAAGTGCCCTGCCTGCCCCAGCCTTCTTCAGGCCCTACACACAGATCCGGGATCAGAGGATGGGAATGGGTGCATTACAGCTTTATGGCTTAGGGTTTACAACATCCTTCCCCCTGCAGAAGCAGACCGACAAAAGAAACTGCAAGGCTGTTCACTCCTGAATTGTTTATAAAGAAGGAAGGAGGCCGGCCAGTGTTGCTCAGTGGTTGAGGGTTGAGCTATGAACCAGGAGGCCATGGTTAGCTGGCCAGTCAGGGCACATGCTTGGGTTGTGGGCTCAATCTCAGTGAGGGGTATGCAGGAGGCAGCCAATCAATGGTTCTCTCTCATCACTGATGTTTCTATCTCTCTCTCCCTCTCTCTTCCTCTGAAATCAACAAAAATATATTTTGAAAAAAAAAGAAGGAAATGAGGCAGTTTGTCCCCAAACAGAAGACTAGTTAATTTTTAATGCATCCAGATGACAGAATCCACATAATCAATGCCGATGCTTGGTGAGCCTTTCTTCGAGTGAAAAGTCATTCATTCTCTACTTTAGGCAAAAATGTGAGCTTTAAGGAAGCCGGTTTGGCTCAGTGGATGGAGCGTCGGCCTGCAGACTGAAGGGTCCCAGGTTCGATTCCGGTCAAGGACATGTATCTTGGTTGCGGGCACATCCCCAGTGGGGAGTGTGCAGGAGGCGGCTGATCGATGTCTCTCTCTCTCTCTCTCATCGATGTTTCTAACTCTCTATCCCTCTCCCTTCCTCTCTGTAAAAAATCAATAAAATATATTTTTAAAAAATGTGAGCTTCACTCTCAGATATAATATCATCCCTTCTGTGTCAAATAAAATATGGGAAACAAGGTTCAGAAGGCCGGAGGCCTCGTGGCACGTGGCCATCGGTGGGCAATAACCTCAAGGGAATTTTCCTCCCTCTGTTCATCAGCGTGGCCTCATTTTTGTCCTGCCAAGAACAGATAGCGCTTTAAACAGCTTAACAAAAAGAGGGCGAAATAAGTAATCTAGCTGTTAAAAGCTGGGGCACGGTCACCCATGTCACCACTTTCCGTCCTCAAAGCCAGAAGCGGATGCCACCCTCGCCACCCAATGATCCAATCCAACTTGAGCCGTCTGCGCCATCTGGCGGGGTCCTAACCACGGTCTCTAAGCGACCAGGGATGGCTTAGTTATGGGAGAGGCATGTGTACATTTTGGGGGGAAAGAATCTAAAAAATTCATATTTGTAAACACCTGAGCGGTATGACCCTTCACCCTAGGCCTTCCAGAGCACGCCTGCACCTGTCCCCTCTTTGCTTCATCAGGCTCCGCCATGGTGCATTGTACAGATCCCTTGCCCCTGTTTCCCATGACCTCTGTCCTAGTGCCACCTGCCAGAGATGTCCCTGGAAGAATGCCGGTCATCTCAGGGCCTCTGGCAGGTCAAAGGGAGGAGCTCCACGTCTTCCTAGGGCGATGTCCACACTGAGGCTTAGGATGGGTTTAGGGGCTCTGCACCCTCCGGAAGCCCCCCATGCAGCAGGTTGAATAGTGTCCTCTTAAAATTCATGTCCACCCAGAACTCAGAAGATGACCCTATTTGCAAAGTGGGTCTTTATAGATGTAATGAGTTAAGGATTCGTGAGATGACATCATCCTGGATTTTGGCTGGGCCCTAAATCCAATGGCTCGTAAGTTCCTCATGTCCTTAGAAGAAGAGGGGAGACACAGGGCCACATGGGAAGCGGGCCAGGTGAGGACAGAGGCGGACAGGGGAGAGAGGCTGCCACAAGCCAAGGAATGCTGGGAGCTCCCGCAGCTGAAAGAGGCGAGAAAGACCCTCCCCGAAGCCTTTGGAGGGAGTGTGGGCCCGCCGGCACCTCGGTTTCAGCATAGCTGTACTCATTTCAGACTTCGGGGCTCCAGGATGTGAGAGAAATTCTGTTGTTTTAAGCCAGCAAGTCTGTGAACTCCTCCGCGGCCCCCCAGAGATGCTGATGCAGACCCCAGCCCCAGAGAGCCTGGAGGCCCCGGACAGTCCCTCTTTGGAGGAGCCGAGAGTTCGCACATCAGGGTCTGCAGGCCCGAGCCCCCTGGGCACTCTCTGTGGCCGCCGTCTGGTCAGCCTCATGGCACCCCACCCCTGCTCTTCTCCCCGTTCCCGATTCCCTCAGCCCCGGCTCTGAAGCCAGCACCCTCACCACCATTCACACCCTCCTCTCACCTCCCACATCCTATTCATACAACAAAGCAAAAATTAAATTACTGCTAGCGCACCCCCGGTCTGCTTTCCAACGGGCTGGCTGGTTTGAAATTCCAATTTGCTTTCCAAGGTCTTAAAATAATGTCGCCAGAGCTCCGGGGACGCGCCCCCCCATCGCCCCCGCCCGCATGGCAGGATTAGACATCAGGGCTCCAGGCTTCAGGGCCAGAGCCGCAAGGAGGAAAGAAGGGCGCCACGGAGACCTGGGCTCGCTGCTGGCCCCTCAGGTAAGAGCCCAGCCCTCTCTGTACCTCCTTTCTCCCCTCCATGATGACCCCGGAGGCTCTGCGGGGTCTGTTAGGGGTGCACCACCACCACTGGGCCTCAAGGCCCAACGTGCAGCTGTACCCAGGACAGCCCATGTCCTCGGAACAGAAAAGGCCTCTACTCACCCC
>JAAGEH010000190.1:475483-550610 GCA_011751065.1 Lasiurus cinereus | reverse complement strand
AAAGAAAGAAAGAAAGAAAGAAAGAAAGAAAGAAAGAAAGAAAGAAAAGGCTGGAGGAGAGGGCAGAGGGCAAAGGCTCAGGACAGGTCAGCCGCTGCCCCTGACTTCACAGCTGATGATTCTGTAACAACGATGAGTGGAGAATGTCGGCCAGACCTGGGTTCGAATCCCGCTCACGGGTGACCTCAGCTAAGTCACTTAAGCTCTCTGAGCCCCGTCTCTTCATCTGTGTGGCAGGGATGGTAGCCGCACAGTGGGGCAGGTTAGATAAGGTCACAGCGAAGCCCTTCACAGACTGTCAGGCACATAGTAGGTGCTCCACCACAGCAGTGCATTCTGTTCCTCCTCGAAGTCCGCTTCCGACCGGCACGGCTCCGCCCCAGCCAGCCAGCCCCATCCTCCACCTGGCTCTCAATGACGTCTCCAGCCTGCAGCTCTGGCTGCGCGCCCCGTTCCCCACCAGGAAGCGCCAGCTGGTCTCCCCACCTCCACGCGGCCCAGCAGGCACGTCCCAGCCTCCGTGACTTTGCCCAAACGGGGAGACTCACTCTGAGCGCCGCTCTCACCCTCCATTCTCTTCCAGCCCACCCAGCCCTCCAGGCTCAGCTGGGGTTCCCACAGCCTCCCCCAGGCCCAGCAGCCTCTGTCCACTCTGGACTCCGCTCCTTCGCTTGCTCAGAGAAACTCGGTCCTGCTCGCTAACATCCTGTAGCTGATATCACCTGCCCTTAGCATCCCGAAGGTCCAGGACACAGCTCGCACACCGTGGACACCCTTTTAGGGGACATTAGGCATTTGTAGCAGCTAAGTGCCCAACCCCTCTTCCTTTGGTACCAGCCAGAACCCCCAAATTCCTTTCCAGGACAGATTCTTCCCTCCCAAGTTCAGTCTTGGCAGGACTCTTTGATCACGAGGCCCTAATCTCCACCAAGCCAGGACTGGTCACGTGGCCGGAGCCCCATCAATCCGATCCCCTCTCTCCCAGGACACAGAATTCCATCCTGCAAGAGCCTTAAAAGCCGGTGGGGCTCCCCATCCTGGTGGGACCCCAGGGGGCTTATGTTCCTCCATTTTTCAAGGCCAGTCAGGTGGACGTCAAGCTGAGGCATCTCTTTTCTGTGGAAACTAGGAGCCCAGCGTGCGATCCAAAATTGAATGGTGCTGCCCAACCTCGAGTCACCGGTCCGGCCCTGCCTCCCTCTCCAGGCCTTAAAGCTCCATGACCACTGCCGATCAGGCCCTTCCCCAGCGCAGGCCCACAGAGGCCCCTGCCACCCCGCCCCAACTCTGCGTGTGCAACCTCTTCCTGTCAGGTCGACCTGTTACAGCGTCCCAGTTAATTAGCATATAGATATGGATATGGATATGGATATAGGTATAGGTATAGGTATAGGTATAGATATAGGTATAGGTATAGGTATAAGTATAGATGTAGGTATAGATATAGATGATATAGATATAGATATAGATATAGATATAGATATAGATATAGATATAGATATAGATATAGATATAGATATAGATATATAGATATAGATATAGCTATAGATATAGAGGTATAGATATAGCTATAGATATAGATAGATATAGATAGATATAGATATAGAGGTATAGGTATAGGTATAGATGATATAGATGTAGATGTAGATATAGATATAGATATAGATATAGGTATAGATATAGGTATAGGTACAGGTATAGGTATAGATGTAGGTATAGATATAGATGATATAGATATATAGATATAGATATATAGATATAGATATAGATATAGATATAGATATAGATATAGATATAGATATATAGGTATAGGTGATATAGATATAGGTATAGCTATAGCTATAGATATAGATATAGATGATATAGATATAGATGATATGGATACAGATATATAGATATAGATATAGATATAGATGATATAGATATAGATATAGGTATAGATATAGATATAGATGATATAGATATAGATGATATAGATATAGATGATATAGGTATAGGTATAGCTATAGATGATATAGATATAGATGATATGGATACAGATATAGAGATATAGATATAGATATAGATATAAATATAGATATAGGTAAGATATAGATATAGATTATATAGATATAGGTATAGGTATAGATGATATAGATATAGATATAGATGATATAGATATAGATATAGATATAGACATACAGAGATAGAGATAGAGACATAGATATAGATAGATATAGATTGGCCAGAGCCTGTTGTTTGCAAAAAGCCCTGATTCTCTAGACCCCACATCACATAATCACCTACCTGCTCACCCCCGCTCACCCACTCCCAGAACCAAACCCACAGACGCCCAGTCCTGTCGGAGGGACGCGGAGCACCGTTCCCGTGTGGCCAGAGAGGCCAAGAACCTCGTGCCACAGGGAAAAGCCCAGCTGACAACTGCTTAAGTAACAGCTCACTTCTTCCCCATGTCAGCTAAGGGGGCCCAAGTGAGCCGAGCAGCCAAACCAGATGGCGCCTCTTGCTTAAAAATAAATAGGTAAATAAATAAGTACATAAATTTAACAGCGGGATGTAATCGAACAGATTATATATATACATAAAGCAGGTATTTCTGCAGATGCCAAAAATAAAAGTTGAATATTAAGTGTGCGCAGACCTTCATCCAACACCCAAAGAGCCAAGGTTTACCATGTGCCAAGGAACTGACAGACAACCCACTCAGCGGGCACAAAGGAGCAGCACCAGGAGCCAAACTCACCCCACCAAGTGCAGGAAGGCCTTAGCCACGAGGGAAGGATGCTCAGACGTCAGCTGGGCGAAGGAAGGCAGCAGGAGAGATTTCTAAGAACCAATTTTGGGGAACACACAACTTCTCTGCCCCATCAAGACAGCGCCCAGCACCCCTCCCAGCTCGGGGGGTGAGAGGGGCTGCCACGAGGCTCTGAATTGGACCAGGGATGGGTGCACATCCGGGGCGGAAGGGCGCACCAACGCGTCCCACCCACTAGTCATTACTGCATTTGCACAGCCACGAAGTCCCAAAGCCAGAGTTCAAAGGTGACGCTCCCACCACACGCGCTGAGCGCCCGCTCACCCTCGAAGCCTCAATTACAAGGGCAGGCTTCTTCCACTCCGGTCACAATACCACCCCCGAGCTGCGCGTTCTGCAGAGGAAATTACAGTCATTACCCGCGGGAGGGCTGGCTGCGTGAACTTCAGCGGATCTAAAACCCGGGGTGAGATTTCACTCCCTGGGTGTTGGGTGTTAGAGGGGGCGGGGGAGGGATGCTCCAGGAGGAACCTTCACTTCACATCAGGGCCCCCAGAAAATGACACTCAGGTCGTTTAATGAGCTCACATCAAGCCCAGAGGCAGGAAAGCGTGGTGGCTAGGAACACAGGTGTCAAAAGCTGGACCAGCCAGCTCCGCCCTCCCTGGGTTCTCCCCGCCAGGAGGCAGGGGCTGTGCCCCAGGGAGTAGAGATGATCAGAACTCGTAACAAGCAAGACATTCACAGCTGCTACCCTGTTTCCCCGAAAATAAGACAGTGTCTTATATTAATGTTTGCTCCCAAGGATGCGCTAGGTCTTATTTTCAGGGGATGTCTTATTTTTCCATGAGGAAGAATACGGTACACATTTATTGTTGAACACACACACAAAAAAAGGAAATTTATGACCTGTATACGGTACGATAGTAGCTGTCACCACAAACCAGCTCACTGATGGGCCGCAGCGCAGCCGGAGCTGTTCAGGCAGGGCGAGGTCTCTTTAAATCAGGAGTCAGATGCCTGACGGTAGCTTCGGGGGCCTTCTATTCCGGGGAGGCCTTTTGTTCGGGAGAGGCCTTATTATCAGGGAGGTCTTATTTGGGGGGGGGATGCTTTATATTACGGCGAGAGGCAAAATTGGAAGTAGGTCTTATTTTCAGGGGATGTCTTTCTTTTGGGGGAACAGGGTATGAAGGAAGCAAGAAGGATGATGGCCAGTGTCCTTCTAGATGGGCACATGGCAATCAATTGTCCCATTTTAAAGATGAAGGTAAAAAAGCCGAGCATGGATCAGTCACACAGAGTCTGACAGCAAGGACCTGGCCCAGCGAGACTGCCACCTCCGTCCAGGCGCCTGGCTGGGTCCCCAGAGTGAGGGAGGGAAGGAGACAGAGAAAGCAGAAATGTGCATTCATTCAGCACCTGCTGTGTGCCAGGCACTAGGCCCTGGGCATCCAGGACCTTTCTAAATGCCATCGTGACCCCCCAAAATTTGAGCCCAGCAGCCCCTCTTCTTCCTGCCTCTGCAGGGAAGGACCGGTCCCCACCAGCCCAGCCACCCCAGGCCCAGGCAGCACTGGGGATCGGGCCCACCCCAATAAGGACACGCGTACCTTCTTTAAAACTCACTACTGCGCACCGTCAGAGGCTCTGACCCCCTGGATCCCCCCTTCTCCTCTGATCAGTTTCATAGCCAGTCATCACTCATCGATTCCTCAACAGAGGGAAATTCTACTTGACCAATCATAGCCGTTTGACGGGGCTGGGGTGACTGTCAGGGGGCCAGGCCTGGAGCCCAGAACTCAAGGCCACCTCGAGGGTCCACTCCTCAGAGAGAAGGCACAAGCTATGGGGACGCGCCAGGTGCTAGGCAACACGGGCAGCTGTGCCCCCCACTTTTCCCGGGTCCAGAGGTGCCTCTGGGCAGGGCCAGAGACCCTTCCCATCCATCTGAACACATAATGGCCGGTGCCGGGAGAAACGGAGACACCTGGCTTAAACACCTCAGAATAACAGCTCGGTTGGTGCCAGCAATTTTCCTTTTCCGTCCTGTCAACAATCCCATGGACACACGTGACCATTCCCGTTTCACAGATTCAGAAACAGCTGGTGGCACACACCCCGAGTTACCGGGCCGACGGCCACCCTCACCTGGGGAAATGCCAACTGGTGTCCGTACGCCCCCTGACAGAGGCCGGGGGACCCTTCAAGACCCACATGGAGCCCCCTCCCTCCCATAAAAACGGACCCACGAAACTCCCAGCACCCTCTCAGACAAGCCAGAGCCCCTCCGCCAGGCTGAACAAAGGAACCCCATGGAAGTCTCTCTCCCAGACACGAAATTACGGAACACCAAAAGGCTTCTTCGCTGGAAATATCAGAGCAGATGACTCATAACAGCCCCAGATTGGAACGATCGACATGGAAATGGATAAACATGCGATGATCTAGGCAAGCACCATGAATCACGCCGCAGCCAGTGGGAGAAGGAACCGCCGAGGGATCTGAAAGGAGGCGTCTCCCATGAAGAATGATGAACTCGAACAGGAGAGTGGACTCACCGAGGACCGGTTAGGAAGGAGGAGAATTGACAAGGGACTGGTTGGAAAGAAGTGGGGAACCGAGGGCGGCGATGTCCAACCTTTTTCATCTCAGGGCACACACAAGCTAGCTGCTCAAATGCAGGGGCACCCCAACAAATATATATATATATACGTTTTGCAAATCTGACCAAAAAATAAGTTGGATTCGTTCGCACTGGAAGGCTATTGTGGTGGTGGTGGCTGTTGCCTTTTTTATTTTATTTTTTTTATTGGACAATCTGAAGAAAAAGAGGCCAGCCGAAACCGGTGTGGCTCAGTGGACAGAGCATGGGTCTGCGGACTGAAAGGTCCCGGGTTCGAATCCGGTCAAGAGCATGTACCTTGGGCGTGCAAGAGGCAGCTGATTGATGTCTCTCTCTCGTGGATGTTTCTACCTCTCTATCCCTCTCCCTTCCTCTCTGCAAAAAATCAATGAAATATATTTTAAAAAAATAAGAAGAAGAAAGGAAGGAAAAGAGGCCCGAGCCCCTGACTCAGCAGCCAGGCCGGGCGCTGTTGGGGATCCGTGCCGCACACCGGTTGAAAATCGCCGCCCCGGAGAACGCTCTCAAGCAAGCATCTCCCCGGGGCTGACCTTCGCCCCTAAAGAAAGAGCAGGTGCCCCCCAAAGAGGGCCGAATAGAGCCCCAAGGTAGCAGCACCCCCTGCAGACCCCTGGCTGGGTGACTGCCCGGTGGAGAGCCCCCTCCCGCAAGGCTGAGCTAGAACCCCCCAAGGAAGCACCCCGACCCACGCACACCCTCCCGGGGTGACGTCCCGGCCTCGTCTGAGCCGCGGCGGGCGGGGCTCACGGCGCCGCCAAACGCAGGTCTGGTGCCCAGGAGGCGGGCCTCGCTGGAAACCCACCCCGTGGAACTTACCGGAAATCGGCACCAGAGCTGCTCCCCGGTGCCTCGCCCGACACACCCCACTACGAAGCTGCCCGAAGAGGGGTGCGCTGGGCGCCGGGGGCCACCTTGCGCTGCGGGAGGAGGAGCCGGGGGCGCCGAGGCTGCGGGGCCGCAGGAGCCGGGAGCACATGGGAGCCAGGAAGTGGCGGGCTTCCCGGGCGCGTGGGCTCCGCCGCGCCCTCTGCTGGCGGAGCGGAACTGGGGAAGATTTAAAGGGCCCAGATCCCTTTCCCCGGGGCAGGCAAGAAGGGTGACTTTGGAGCCCAGAGGCAACCGCAACTCTGTCCCTTTAAGGACTCGGCTTCCTTGGTAGCCCGTACCACATCGTACCCCATTACTGAACTCCTTCCTGTACAAGCACACGACTCGGCATTGCTCCCTACGAGCCCACGGCTATTCTTCCTACAAAAGGTGTCCCCCTTCTCCTTCAGGGACACCTCCAGGCCCGCAGGTCATCACTGACTCTGTTTGTTCTCCCTCCCATGCAGGCACAGTCCCACAGAACCGCCTGCCACCTCAACAGTAAATCGCAACGTTAACTCCCCAACGTTTGCATGTGAAATAAAAAATGGAGAGAGAGAGAGAGAGAGAGAGAGAGAGAGAGAGAGAGAGAAGAAAGGGGCTAGCTGCTGAGTGTGCATGTTCTAATGGTTCATGCCAGAAACTGGGGAAATGATGTCAGGGTGGGTCCATGCACCCGCTGGGCGGCTGCAAGTCCTATCACCTGGCTCTCTCAAGCTCTCACTGTGACAGATGATGCCAGAGTGGCACTGGGGGTCCCGGGGGATCTGTGCTTATTCAGGGCCAGTGTCAGGAATCCCGAACCATCGGGGGGCAGGGGGAGAGGAGTAATTTCCTTTCCCCAGTGCACCATCACCCTGGCAAATGGCCACCGGTCCCTGTCGGGGAGGCCTGGCCGAAGGATTATGGTAATTATTGCCGCCACGACGCGGGCTCCTTCTTCACCGGCACCCGGCCTCCCAAGGGCTTCTGCGTCTGGGAACTGACTTCGGGCTGCACACCGAAGCAGAGACCCAGACTCTGTCGAGTGGTGATGCAAGTCAGGTTCTGACGAGCAGACCCAGAGGTTATTATGTTCTATATTTGGAGCAATGCTCCTGTGGGCTGCCCACTTGTATTTCCTTCCCGGGGACACGGTGACCCATTAGCCGTCCTCTGGATCCCCGAGGCCCAGGCTTTCTGATTGCCTCGCATCCCCGCTGCCTTACAGTAGATGTGCCTCCTTTTTGTCCCTGGCGGTGAGGCGCTAGGCCGTGGTCTCTGCTGCTCCGGACTGTTCTTCTCCCCACTGCAATCCGGGAGCCCATCCTAGTGGGGGCAGCCTCTGCTCTACCTCCCACCTACAGGGGAGCAGCCACAGAGCACATCAGGGGTGACGCTTGCCCCTTCTTCCTGTGGAATTCAGGATGCGGATTGCACATCGCCATCCAGTTCAACCATCCCGTCTCCCTAAGCCTCCAGAGTCCCTCCTCCATCTCACACCATCGCGCCCGCATGAACCGTGGGCCACGGATGGGTCCAAATTCTGGACAATCGGTCAAGCCAGCTGCTAGCGCCGCCTCCAGCTGCACACGCTAATAACCAAGTCCAGGGTGTCTCTACAGGCGCCCACCCGGTGAATGTAGCCCCATCCGGGGTTATTTCCCGCCCGCTCGGCACCCACTCTCACGAGTGGTCCCCGGTGGATATATATTAGCCAAGTCTTGCAAGATGTTTGGTGCGTCCCTGTCACCAGGGAGCAACCTGAGATCTGATCCTAGTTAGTGTTCGTGATGACAGAGAGGGTCTCAGTGAGTCTTCAGGGGAATGGGTCTCCCCTTTCAGGGACCCTGCTCCTGCCCAGGTAAGAACGGGTGGTTGTGCACATTTTGTAACAGAAAGAACGGTCTCCTTGGACTCTGGCTAACAAGCTACCAGCCCCGACAAAGGAGACTCTTAAACTTGGGGTTTAAGAGCATTTCATCCGGGTCCAACAGGTGTTCCCCACTCCACGGTTCAGGACCCCCCTTCATTCCCCATTAATGCCCTAGTTTTCACGTGAGAATCTGTCAAGATGTAAATTCCACTGCAGTTGTGATTCAGCAACCAGCACAATAAAACCAAAATTACATTTTGTGTTTGCTTTTCAGCATTGTCGGCTCTGGGGCTGGGAGAAAGACTGCCTGGAAGGGCTGACCGGGAGGATCCCGGGCCCTCAGACCTGAGAGAGCGCGACTGGCCTGCCCTGGCCGCTTCTTCTCGGTCAACGCCGAGCCCCTGAAAGGATGCACCCCAGCCCACAGGCCTCCCATGCCGGCAAGAGCATCCAGCTCCGGGGATGCTCGGTAGCGGCACTCCATCTCGATCAACCGCGGTGACAGTTCGATTAATTGTAAGGCCAGCGCCTGCCTCAGGTCGCCGGCATCTCGTTTCCCAGGGTGCTCAGCACCTCGCTCAAACCCAAAAGCACGAGAAAACCAGCCGCAAATCCTATCGCGAGGGCCCCTCTCCCAGCGTCACTCCCGACAACAGGTCGGCATTGCTCTGGGTCTCACGAAGAAGAAAAGCCAGCCCCGGCTCAGCTGGCGGGCGCCCTCCTGTGCACCCAAAGGTTTAGGCCCGATCCCGGGTCGGGGAGTGCAGGAGGCGGCCGACTGATGTTCCACTCTCACATGGCTGTTCTCTCTCCCTCTCCCTTCCTCTCTCGAAAAACCAATAAAAACTTTTTTTTTTTTTTTTTAAGAAAAAGAAACCAGGCCCCGGCTGAGTAGCTCAGTTGGGTAGAACATCATCCTGGTATGCCAAGATTGTGTGTGTGTGTGTGTGTGTTTAATATATTTTTATTGATTTCAGAGAGGAAGGGAGAGGGAGAGAGAGAGAGAAACATCAATGATGAGAGAGAATCATTGATCGGCTACCTTCTGCACAGCCCATACCGCGGATCAAGTCTGCAACTTGTGGGCCTGTCCCCTTAATCAGAAAAATGAACCCAGGACCCTTCAGTCCGCAGGCCGACGCTTTATCCACTGAGCCACACCGGCCTGGGCAAGGCGGTGGTTTTGATCCCTGGTCAGGGCACCCAAAAGAAGCAACCAATCAATGCATACATGAGTGGAACAACAAGTCTCTCTCTCTCTCTCTCTCTCTCTCTCTCTCTCTCTCTCTCATAAATAAATTTAAAAAAAGAAACCACACAGTAATTACTTTAACAGAGAGCGTTTCCTGCGGAGAACTCTGAGCTGATAACAGAGGGCTGGATGACCGAGGTATTGCCTCATAAAGAAAACGGAGGACTGTGGCGAATGTGAGAACAGGTGTAAGGAGCGGAGCCTAGAGAGAGCCCCTAAGAATATCCTAAGAGAGGGTCCCCAGGGAAGAGGATCCTGAGGTTTGGTAGGCCCCCAAAGGGCAGGTTCCCCCAGAACTGAAATAAAGACCCCAAGAAGGAGGCAGGGCTCCCAAGGAACAGCGCCCCACCCCCATCAGGGGCTGAGATAGAGCGAGGCCTAAGGAACACCCCCACCCACAGCCCAGGGCTCAGGTAGATCCCCCAAGAAGCGCCTCCAGAAAGATACCGCCCTCCCATCAGCCTGAGCTAAAGTCCCCAAGAAAGAGTGCCCTGGGGCTGAGACAGAGCCCCCAGGGAGCGTCCCCCACGGAAATCCCCTCCCCCCACACCTGCACACGCACACACACACACACACCCTCCAGGGCTGACATCCGTCCAGACCTCGTCCTAGGCATGGCTGGGGCTCCCCGCGCGGCCCAAGGCTGGTCTGGTTGGTGCAACCCAGCAGAACCTGCTAGAAATCCAACCTGTGGAACTTACCAGAAGTCTTCCCGGGAGGACACAGCCAAAGCTGCTCCCAGAAGGTGTCCCACACTACAACACTCTTGCAAAGAGGAGCTCAGGAAGCTGCTGGCCGCTGGGCACCACTGGCCACCCTGTGCCACTGACCACGGTGCGCTACTGACCCCTGCACGGCGGGAGCCGGCGCTGAGGCTGCACGGGCTGCAGGAGCCGGGAGCACGTGGGAGCCAGGAGGCGGGGCTTCCCGGCCGCGTGCGCTCCGCAGCGCCCTCTGCCGGCGAAGCTGAGCGGGCCGGCTCGCCTGGGGAAAACTTAAAGGGCCCAGATCCATTTTCATCGGCAGGCAAGAAGGGCGGATTCGGAGCTGGTGGGGGGATAATGGAAACATTCTCTATTGCGATTGGACCGTTGGTAACGCAGGTGTATACATTTGTACAAATCCTTCCAACTGCCCTGGCTGGTTTGGCTCCATGGTTAGAGTATTGGCCTTACAGGCTGAAGGGTTCTGGGTTCGATTCCGGTCAAGGGCACGTCCCACGGTTGTAGGCTCCTCCTTGGGCTGGGCCCTGGTCAGGGTTCATGCAAGAGGTAACCAATCGATGTGTTTCTCCCACATGGATGTTTCTCTCTCTCTTTCCCTCTCTCTTCCACTCTCTCTAAAAATCAATGGGGAAATGTCCTCGGGTGAGGATTTAAAAAAAAAAAAATCCTTCAAACTGAACATTTAAAATCTGTGCATTTTGTTGTGGATGAATTACATCTCAATTTTTAAATTTCATCGTGTAAGTCTTCCCGGGAGCTGTAGCCTCCCGGGAAGACTTCTGGTTAGTTCCACGGGTTGAATTTCTAGCAAGTTCTGCTGGGTTGGCACCAGACCAGCATTTGGCCGCTCAGGGAGAGAGAAACGTTTATCGGCTACCTCCCCCATACTCAAGCCTGAAAGCTGGGCATGTGCACCAACTGGGAATCAACCAGCAACCTTTTGCTGCATGCTGATACCCAAGCAACTGAGCCACGCTGGCCAGGGAGGTAAATACATATTTTTGAATAAATAAATGCATGCAGGAATCACACACTTTTTTGCTTTCCTCAAATCAAACTTATCACAGTTCCTGAAAATCACTAAGCGAGTGGCCTGCTTTTCTAGGCTCCCAACCACCCTCTACTCTGCTCGGTCACTGCTTTTACTACACTGATGTTAGTTTCAGAGCGGCGAAAAGTCTCTGGTACCATCAGAGGGACCAGCCTGCGTGCTCTCCGCCTGGCACTGTTTTCGAAACTCTAGCACACACAGCAACCTGTGCAGTGCAGTGGTTGCTTCTGGCATCCCCGATGTGGCAACTGGGGTACAGTTTTTCAGAGTGTCTATACCCTTAACCACTTTGTCTCCGGAATCAGATGGTCCTCGTTTCAAATCCCAGCTCTTCCCCTTTCCAACTGTGGGTCTTGGGCAAGACCACTGATCACACTGAGCCTTGCTCTACTCACCTCTACAATGGGGATAATGATATTTATTTTTCCCTCTGGGTGGCCAGGAGGCAAACGAGGGCTTATTGTCCACCTAGAATGTTCAGCACAGTGTCCATCTCAGAGCAAGGGCACTCAGCCACCGTAAATTAAAAAAATGGATGTATGTCGTCAATACTAAGACACACACATTTGAACATCCCTGGAAGCAGAATGTTTCTGCCAATCAACGGCATCTCAGAGTCTCCTCGGACAGTGGCAGGGATGACACGGTTGTCACTGCCTAGACGTGAGCAAACCTGACCGAAATGGCCCCGGTCGCTGTCACTTCCATGTCTAAGCAAGTATCAAGGAGCTCCTCCAACAAGAATCAGAATACCACGAGCTAAGACAGCGCCGTGTCATATTTTAGCTGGCAGCCGCTTTTCTTTCTTTGAGGCACATAGATTAATGGTGTGTCTTACAATTGACGGCTCCTTAGATTTGATCAAATGCGCCACAATGTTATCATCACAAGCCTGTCTCTCCTGCTGCAGATAATTGGATTATGGTTCCCTGTTCTTCCTGCCTCCCTGTTAGAGAGTTAGACAAGCAGGCCTTCTCCGTGTGACTTTGCAAAAATGACGAGAGTGGGCGAAGAGAATTTCCTCGCTCCACCAGTGTTGGGCATGGCCATGTAACTTGCCTTGGAATGCAAGCAGTGGGACTGCATCAGTTCCAAGATGCGGCCTTAGGACATGTATGTTTCTGCTCAACCACAAAAACCAGGCCTGGACACAACCTGCCTCCTGCTGCACAGCCGACCCACAGTGAGCAAGAGGGAATAATTGCCTATGGTTATAAGCCACCAGGGGCTATTTGTTACTCAGCCTTAGCATAATAATAGCTAATACACTCACTAAACTATGAGTGCTTCTAAGGCAAGGCCCATAGCTTGCTGACCTCTATTTATGTCTTCAGAATCCAGATTAGTACAGTGGTACCTCGAGATACAAGTTTAATTCGTTCCCTAACCTTGAGGCGTGGGAAACTATGAGACGCTCGGGTCACGGTAAACTGGTGGGTCGTGTGCAGCCGGCCGATTCGTGTGATTACTCCTGTCTCAAATGTTGCTCATATTTCAAAGCAAAAATCGCTCCCTTGACAGCTCGTATCTCAAAAATCTCATATGTTAGGGCACTCGTATCTCGAGGTACCACTGTACCTGGGTTTAGAGGGCACTCGGAGAGGTACTCAGAGATGGGAAAAGGCAGGCTTTGCAATCAGACAGACCTGGATTCAAATCTCAGCACTGCCACTTAAAAGTTGGGTGACCTTGGGGAGTCATCCAGAGTTCCTCCCCTGTAAAACAGGAGTGATAAGAAGTGAAGCGGACGATGTGTGGGGTCCTTACTCGGGGCCTGGCATTAGTAGGAACTCAACACCCCGGTTCCCTTTCCTTGGTAGATGTGTGTGATTGTGTCCATGACTGAGACCCCGGCGACCCATTTCTGCACCCAGAACCGGCCAGAAAAAAATCTCTTCCAGATGCTCCTGGCACATGGCAGGAAGGATCTGGCGGGAGGAGGCATCCTTGGCACAGAAGGTCTGGCAGGATCCTGGGGAAGCAGTGGCCAAGGTGCTCCCAGCAGTTCAGCTCCCCAGGGACCCCCTTCACCAATACCTCTCCAACCCACCTGGCATCCAGGGCCTGGGCTAGTGCCAGGCCCACACTCGGCACTAGCCCAGGATTTTCTGCTCCAGTTATTCCTGAGAAAAGTCAAGGTGGAGAAGAAGACGGGGTTACCAGGGCTGCCCATCTGGGACAGTCAGAGGACAATGGTGGACCAGCTCCCTTCTCAGCCAGAGGCGCACCCCTGCACAGGAGCCCCTGGACGGCAGTGTCCCAGGACACCAACCGCAGGCCCCACTCTGGGACAGAGAATCAGCAAGGAGGCCGGGATTCCAGCCCTGACTTTGCCATGGCCTGCAGTGTGACCTGAGGCAGGCCCCTTAACCTCTCTGTGCCTACATTTCTCTGGTCTCTGCCATAAATCACACCTACAAAGTCTCCATGGTTTGTATCACAGACCTATCTGAGATCCTGGGAGAGGCCGTAGATAGCGCCCCAAGAACAATGAGCAGATGACCCCAAAGCAGCTGATGGCCCCGTGCTGTGGAATGGTGGGGCTGGAGGTCCAGGGGCGTATCTCCCAGGCTGCACCTCTCTAACCGCTCTGACCAAAGCATCCCCTCATGGCGAGGGAGACAAGCCCCAGGGGACCTTCTCTTGAGCTTCTCTCTCCATGGCCTCAGAGATACCCAGTTTCTGGTCGCCTCAGCCCCTGCTCATCTGCTTTCCCTTTGTTGCCATGGTGTTTCTGAGTCTGTCACAGAGTGCAGGCCCAGAAACAATCAGCGAATCAGATAATCAGCTCATCTTAGGCTGAAGGGTCTTCAGAGATGACCTACATGCCCATGTGTGCACATGCATGAGCATACATGTGTGCACATATGTGCACATGCATGCAAATACAGGCTCATATACACATATGCGTACTAGTACACACATACTAGTGCCTCAGCCCTCCACTCCTCAGTGTACACTATGGCTGCTCCCTGTGCCGGAGGCCCAGTGCCTGCCAGCACCAACATACCATCTCCTGCCCTCCACACGCTACCCTGCCAATGTCCTTTCTGGTGAACTCTTCGGAGCCCACCAAGGTCAGGAAGACTGAGGGTGCACCAATGGTTAAAACTGCCCTGGCCAGTTTGGCTCAGAGGCTAGAGCGTTGGCCTGCTGACTGAAGGATCCTGGGTTCGAGGGCACGTACAAAGGTGGCAGGCTCCTCCCCGGCCCAAGCGCTGGTTGGGACTTGTGCAGAAGACAACCAGTTGATGAGTTTCCTCTCACATCAATATTGCCCTCTCTCTTCCACTCTCTCTAAAAATTAATGGGAAAATATTCTCCAGTGAGGATTTTTTAAAACTGGCCATCTGGGAAGCAGGACCATCACCCCGTTGCACCCTCACTGTGAATCCTGGGGGTTGTCAATGAAATTATGAGCTATGCTGTCACCGTGTAGTGACATTTCATTGCGCCTTCAATGTGCATATGTACTATGCAAAGTGCTTTCATGAATTTCATCCTCACAACAAATCTACAGGGTGGATATCGTTAGACCCATGTGTTATCGTTAGCCCCATGTGTTATCGTTAGCCCACTCCTGTGTACCAAATTTCCCCCAAACTTAGCAGCTTAAATGACATTTATTATCTCATTCAGAATTGGAGGGTCAGGAATCTAGCAGAGGCTTAGCAGGATGACCCTGGGCCTCCCATGAGGTTGCGGTCAGGCTGCTGGTGAGGGTTGCGGTCTCATCTCAAGGCCTGACTGGAGTGGGAGAATCCACGTCCAAGTTCATCCAGTGGCTGTTAATAGGCCTCAGCTCCTCACTGGCTATTGGACAGAGATCTCAGTTCCTTGACACATTGGACCCTCCACAGACTGCCTGTGTAGCCTTAGGACATGATACCTGGCTTCCCATAGAGGAGTGAGTGATGGGGGGGGGAGAGAGAGAGAGAGAGAAAGAGAGAGAGAGAGAGAGACCAAAGACAGAAGCTACTGAATCTTTTATAACCCAGCCTCCTTGGGCTGGAAGTGAATACCATTTCCTCTGTCATATTATGTTGATCACACAGAACAAGCCCAGGATAAGGAGAGAGAAGACTGACAGAAGGTGTAAATATCAGGAGGCCATCTTGGAAACTGGCTATCATACCCCATTTCACAGATGACTAAACTGAGACTCAAAGAGATGAAGTGACCTGCCCGAGGTCACACAACCAGCGAGTGATGGAATAGAGACTTCCATGCAGGACTGTCCAACTCCAACATCTATACCTTTAACTGTCTGTCTTCTCTGTAAGATGATGATGATGATCATGATGATGCCGCCAGTGATAAATGATGAGGATGAAATGGAAATGATGATGATGGTGGTGGTGGTGGTTTAGATGAGGAGGAGGACAGTAGTGATGGTGAGGATGACAAGTACTATGTACTTTGAGCACTTCCTATGATGCTGAAAAGTTACCTTTCATTTCATCTTCCCAAGCTTTGCCCTTTCAGATATGGTACATGGACATCACCTCAGCACTTATTATTAAAGCAAAGTGTGTTTCTTTCCCAGACCCCAGAGGACTGGCCTGCATAGTTGAGTCTGAGAGAGGCTCAAGCTTCTCAGAACCAAGAGATTAGACAACTTTCCCAGCCGGTATGGCTCAGTGGTTGAGTATGGACCTATGAACCAGAAGAACATGTTTCAATTCCCAGTGAGGACACATGCCAGCAATGAAGGCTCGACCCCCAGTGGGGGTGTGCAAGAGGCAACCAATCAATGATTCTCTCTCATCATTGATGCTTCTCTCTCTCTCTCTCTCTCTCTCTCTCTCTCTCTCTCTCTCCCCCCCCCCTTCCTGTCTGAAATCAATTAAAAAAATTTTTTTTAAGAATCTGGAAGGAAGGAAGGAAGGAAGGAAGGAAGGAAGGAAGGAAGGAAGGAAGGAAGGGGGGAAGGAAGGGGGGGTTAGTGAGGGATGACCAAATGACTGACCAGCAGGCTGCATGGGGCGACCAGGCCAGCAGGAGGGGCAGTGAGGGGCAACCAGGCTGGCAGGGGGTCAGTTGGGGGCGACAAGAAAGAAAGGAAGAAAGAAAGAAAGAAAGAAAGAAAGAAAGAAAGAAAGAAAGAAAGAAAGAAAGGAAGGAAGGAAGGAAGGAAGGAAGGAAGGAAGGAAGGAAGGAAGGAGAAAGAGAAAAGAAAAGGAGAGGAAAGGGAAGGGAAGGGAAGAAGAAAGAGAGAATCTCCAGCCAGGCGGGAGTAACATTCCTGTCTCTACTTTGCAGATGAAGAAACTGAGGCTCGGACCCTTTGTTGGTGAAAATAAAGGTCTTGATCCTCACCCAGACCCCTGCCACTGTTACCTCTTGAGCTAGAATTCTGTCTGCCCCTGGAGGAGGTGAGGTTGTAGCCAGCAAGGACTCGGCCCTGAAAGCATCAGGCCCGGGACCCTCCACCACCACCACCACCAGGTCTGGTCCCCTCACCCCCTCCCTCGTGCTGCCGCCGGCTGCTCACGCCCCTCCTCCTCACAGGGCTATTTGTGGGTAGATCAGAGGCCACGCAGCCCTCCTGGTGAACAGTGACCTCGTTCCAAATCACTCCGGGGGAAGGACATTCCAAATCAAGAGACCGCACTCAGCACAGCGACACACAAACATTTCTGAAAGAGGAGGAAATTATGTCTCTGAAATAACATTAATCATGATAATGCTCTCGCTCCTTCCCTGCCTGAGTGTTTGCTGGATGATTTTGCTGGGTTTAACCCTGGGCAGCCAGGGCTCTCACAGAGTCCCCCTCGCTACGTGCTCCCCCTGCCTCGGCTAAGATACTCGCCCAGTTCCAGAAGCACTAGGAGCACATATTTCCCACCTCCCATCAGCCTTCCTGGTCCAGGGTCACTCCAACCCAAGGTCAAAACCCAGCGGCTGGGCAGGTAAAATAAACGAAGGGAGCAGCCTGTGATTAGGACTCGAGTGGCTGGCTCCTCTGGGGTGGCCTCCTTTTAGAACTGAAAGTCTGGCATCCCTCTGTCCTGAGGAAACCCCTGAAGGGGGGGGTCACGTTAGTGGGGACTGTCACAAACAGAAAAAAAATCCTGTCCTGTTTGAGAGCAGCCATTGCTCACCTCAGCGGATTGCTACCACGCGGTGTTATAGCCTGAACTCAAACACTGAAGTGGGACGGCATTTGGAGAGAGTTTGACGGTCATTGCGATTAAATTAGGTCCTGGGGATAGAGCCCTGATGTAATAGGACTGGCGTCCTTACAAGGAGAGAGGAGGGGCACCAGGAATGCACGTGCAGAGAAAAGCCCCTGTGATGACGTGGCAAGAAGGTGGCTGTTGGCAAGGCATGCGGAGAGGCCTTAGGAGAAACCAGACCTGCTGGCACCTTGGTCTTGGACTTCCCTCTCCAGAACTGTGAGAAAAATGAATGTCTGTTGTCTAAGGCCCCCAGTCTGTGGTATCTATACTAATAAAGGGGTAATACGCAAATTAGTCACAATGCTCTCAGAGTAACAACCAAACAGCAGGCTGCATGGGGTAACCAGGTCAACAGGGGGTTGGGCAGTGAAGGGCAACCAGGCTGGCAGAGGGGGGCAGTGAGGGGTGACCAGGCCAGCAGGGAGGACAGTTGAGGGCGACCAGGTTGGCAAGCAGAGGCAATTAGGAGTGATCAGGCTGGTGGGGGGGAGCAGTTAAGGGTGATCAGGCAGGCAGGTGAGCAGTTAGGAGCTGAAACCGGCAATCAGGCATCCCCTAAGAGGTCCTGAGTTGGAGAGGGTGCAGGTAGACTAAGGGGACCCCTGCCTCCCGTGCACGAATTTCATGCACCGTGCCTCTCGTTTTGTTATAACAGCCCTGCACAGACTAACATACGTGGGGTAGAGGGATAATAGTAACAAAAGCCAGCACTTCCACAGCCCTCACGGAGGCCCAGGAACTATTCTAAAGCTCTGTACGGATTACTTTACTTAATCCTCACAAGACCCTTGAGGGTGAGTACCATTATCATCCCCATTTTATAGATGAGGAAATGAGGTCCAAAGAGTGGAAGTAACTCCCCCCAAAGACTCACCGCTGGAAAATGTCAGTGCTGGGTACAAAGCTGGGCTCTTCATTACTGTGCCAAAGTGACAACCTCTGTTGTCCAACCTTTCCATTTTCCAAGTGGAATTGAAAACGATCCTGGTGTTTTGTTTTAATGCTAGCTGCTAATTAAGAAAACAGAATCATATTTATGAGTATACACAAAAGCTACCTGTGTCTAACTCTCAGCTGCCAGCTTCTCGTTACTGCTCTTAGAACATTTCAGCAAGTCGGATAAATGTGGGTCTTACCCTGTGGGGTTTATAGACTTAGGGAATTAGAGAATGGTGGAGCCCAGCGGGATTTAGAGAGGGCGGCGTTCAAGCCCGCATTTCACAAATGCCGTCACTATGCTCACAGAGGTTAAATGAATTACTGAGGCCACACAGCATGCAATACCCTCCCTGATCACCCATCAAATCAAGGACAAAGGGGGGTCCACTGTCTTTGGGGTCTGTTCTCTACCCCTCTTCTTTACTTCTTTTTCTCTCTATCTCTGAATTTGGAATTCTGTCCATCTGTCCATGTCTCTGTCCCTCCATCCATCCATTTGTTCATCTATCCATCTACTCATTGATTAGTCTGTCCATCCATCCACCCAGCCATCCGCCCATCCACTTAACCTCTCAGCCAGCCAATCAGCCTGCTTCAAGGTCTGCCCTGTCTGTGCATGGCTTGAAACCAGGCTCTCCCTTACCTGTTTGTATGGCCAGCTGCTGCAGGCACCGTGTTTAGCACAGTCTTACCCATCTGCACCCCTTCCTGGATGCTATCCTTGGATCAGACACTTCATCTCTCCAAGCCTCCGTTTCTCCATCTGTAAAAGTTGGGGACACCACAGTACCTAGTTCACAGGGTCATGAGAAGTAGGAGGTATAGGCACATAGTAGGTGCACAGTAACGGCCAGCTGTGGTCATGAACTATCACGAAGGGCTGGAGCCCATGCTCATCAGACTCTGGAGCTCCAATCTGCTGGCTCGGTGCTCCCCTAGGGAGTGGGGGTATAGGTGAGAAGGGGTAGGGGGTAAGAGTATGCAGCGGGTCCGAGAGGACAAGGCTGCAGAATGCTGACAGGAAATTCGGAATGGCGGAAGAAGACAAAGAAGGGCAAAGGTCAGCCTGGCCGTGAGGGGTGCAAGGTCTGTCCTAGGAGTGGAGGAGCATGGGGTGGGGGGCAGGGGTGACCCCAGCCTCAAGGTCCCGCCTGGAACTGAACTGCACACATGGTCTGCACTAGCATCCCCGTCCTCAGCTTGTGTGAAAAATCACCCGTGATAGCCGGACTTCTGTTGCATTGTTGTTATTGTTTTTTAATTACACCTCCTTCCTTTTTTAACTCGGGAACCAAATTAAATCCGGCCAACCTGAAATTAATTTGTGGTGTAATTTGTGGTGGAAACTGGGCCATTGGCTCTCAGGCCGGCAGAGGATGAGAGGCCAGAGGGGAGGCGGGGACCTGGGGGTCACAGCTCAGCTCTTCTGCCTCTTACCTTGTCCATGGCGAAAGCCCTCGTGTCACCAGGCCCTGGCCCGGCTTCTGAAATATCGCCATGAGCAAGATGGTCACGGTTCTTGACCCAGGAGTTTGCTGTCCAACTGAGTCACTGAGAATCGTAAAATCCTAGGGTAAAAAATAAATAAAATAAAAATAAAATACAATATAATATAATCAAATATAATATAATAAATATAATATAATATAATATAATATAATATAATATAATATAATAATAAAATAAAATAAAATATGGGGCCGCTCATAGAGTTTTCTCCAGACTTTCTATCAGCCTGAGATTTAGTACTAATTATGTCAATGTTCCTACTTGCATTTTACTGCAGGGATGAAAGGCCACTCCCATAGGGGTCATGGAGGCAGGTGCTTTGCATGGATCACCTCAGCCGATCTGTAGGGTGCTATCATGCCCATGGTACAGATGAGAAAACTGAGGTTTAAGAGAACAAAACTGCCGAAACCGGTTTGGCTCAGTGGATGGAGCGTCAGCCTGCGGACTAAGGGGCCCCGGGTTCGATTCTGATCAAGGGCATGTACCTTGGTTGCGGCCACATCCCCAGTGGGGGGTGTACAGGAGGCAGCTGATCGATGTTTCTCTCTCATAGATGTTTCTGACTGTCTGTCTCTCCCTTCCTCTCTGTAAAAAAACCAATCAAATATATATTTTTTAAAAAGAGAGAACAAAACTTGTCTCTGATAAGGTAGTGACAAAGCTGGGACTGGAACCCAGACCTGCATGCTCTCCCAGCCTCTTCTTATAACTCCTGGCTATGCTGCCTGTCGCAGAAAACTGGGCGCCCTGGGCATTTTCTGTGCCAGGGTCAGACCTGAGCGGGATCTTAGAATGCCAGCAGCCAGAGATGAGGGGGTGAGGGCCACGGTGTGGGCCGGCACCATCAGGGACTGGTGGCCACGAGTCTGGCCGTGGCAGGGGCAGTGCCCACCCAGCCTCTCGCCGCTGCCATGGAGACACAGGTGACATTTCACTCCCCTTCTTTCCTCTCCATCCTGTCCTCCTTGGGAAAGGACGTTTTCTCCGCCATGGAACTGAGGTTAAAGAAAAGCAACTGTTTGAGGATTTGGGCTCCTGTTTCAGGGCAAAGATAGATGGTGTTAGAACCCACAGAGAGTCAGGCTCTCCGTCCCCCCACTTCCACGGACCACGGGGTGGGGGGGAATTCTGGGAGCCCTTTGTCATCACTAGAATCCTCTCTCCTCTGTACCCTCTTTTGCCACTGTTTTCACGTACTTTTAACCAAGGTAAAGGGGGTGATTAGGACACCCTTCCCCAGCACTCTGGGGCTTTTCTGGAAAGGCCCTCGCTGCTCCTCCAGAGAGGGGCAGGTGTATGAGCCCCGGTGCCCGAGCTGGGAGATCCCGGGCCAGCCAAACAACGGGAACCTGTGTCCCTCCCATTCCTCTCCCGCTGCCAGGAACACCCCCATCGGGGTTCAGCATGTTTTCCCAGGGAGGTCTGACCTCCCACGGGCGGGAGGAGCTGCCTGGCTCTCTTCCCTGCCTCCCCCATCCACCGCTCTCCCCCCTCGCTCAGCACACAGCGGACATCATTGCCAAAGGCAGCCAGCAGCTCCCTGGCTGGGAATAAAAAAAAAAAAGTCCATGCATCCCTGTCCTCTCACCCTGGGGCACCACTTCCCAGCGGCCATCTCGTTTTCTTTTCAACCCAAACTCAACTTGGGACTTGGAAGCTTAACAGCCTCAGTCCGCGCAGTCTGTGAAAGATGACCTTAAAAAAGACACAGGGCGAGGACCAAAATAAACACAGACTGTGCACAGCGGTTCTTCGAGGACGGAGAAGGCTACCAACGGCTTTTAATTTCTGTATTATTTCTAATTTTTCACTCTAAGAAAACACTGTTTTTCTAAGCAGGAAAAAAGAGTAGAGTTTTTCTAAAACAGATCAAAGCCAGAAAGCCCAGTCTCCGTTTGATAACAAGAGCTAGAATCGGAGTCCTGTGAACAGTGACAAGGGCCACATCTGGCCCACCACCACCTGCTTTTATAAATAAAGCTTTATTGAACACGGACAAGCCCATCACTTACATATTGTCTAAAGCAGTGGTTCTCAACCTTTCTAATGCCGCGACCCTTTAATACAGTTCCTCATGTTGTGGTGACCCCCAACCATACTTCATAATTGTAATTTTGCTATTGTGATGAATTATAATGTAAATACCTGTGTTTTCCGATGGTCTTAGGCGACCCCTGTGAAAGTGTCGTTCGACCCCTAAAGGGGTCACGACCCACATGTTGAGAACCACTGGTCTAAAGCCCCATTATCCTTAACCTTGGAGTTCAGTGGTTGTGATAGAAACTCTATGGCCTGCCAAAATGAAAACACGTTCTATTTGGCTCCTTACAGAAAACACTTGGCCTGGTGTGCGAGAGAGAGCACAAGTTTGTGAAGGGGAAATGAGTCAGTGCCCAGGGCCACGTCAGGAGTCCCTGATACATTAACAGCTTGGCGATCTGGGTATCACAGAATCTTCGGTATCACAGAATCTTCGGTCATCCGGGATTTGCAGGCCATTCACCCATCCCCTGCCTCTGTTCCCCACAGAGGAGGGGCTCCTTTGTCTCTGACCTATCACGTAGGAGGACAATACCACAAACACAGGGGAAGTCCTTCCTTGAGTCTCACTTAAATCCAGCACCGTTACTTCTCTGGCCTCACAGCTCAGACCTGTGGCCCGGCCCTGAGCTCTTGGTTGCGTCTCACATTGTTGGTGGCCGAGCCTTGGATCTTGGTCAGCACCCGGCGAGCCAGCGAAACGATAACCGTTGGGAGGGAAACGGCACTGTGGACCGCTGCCCCTGTGAAGGAGCTGCCTGGTGCTCCATCCGCTGCACCAGGGCCCAGGACGGCAGGGGCTGAGCCGTGGGGTCCACCGTGCCCGCAGGAAGAGGGAGCTGATGGCTCGGAGAGCGATTGTTACCACTTGGGGAAGAACGATTATGCTAACGCTGCATAAACACCCACCCAGACCCTCCTCGGGGGTAAATGAAAATACAAGAGCATCTGGGCTGATTTATCTTGCCCAGAGGAAGCCGGAGAAATTCATTTCCCTTCCAAACGATCTGCTCTGGGTCCTAAATATTCAATAATTTCCTAGCTTGGAAATGGATTTCCTCCCCTTTCCCGTGGCAGGCAGCTAGCATTCTCAAGCACGACATCATCAAGGTATTAAGGGGCACACTTTAGAGCAAGCTCTGGGCTGCACACCCCCCCCCCATCCTTGTAAATATTTCTCCCACCTCTGGGAGCCTTCTTAGCATGTCAGGACCGCAGGCCCCTCCAAATGGATGCTCGCAGCCCCATCTCTTCCCTGACCCAGGCCTGGGCCGAGGGCACCAGTGACTGTCCCAACACATCCCACCTCGCCCACCAGCAAATCAATGCAAAACGAGGTCTGGGTGCCCAAACCCAGAATCTGGCAAGAGCTCAGAGCTCAGAGCCCCTTCATTGTCCATTGACGCGTCAGTGCTCCGCACTGAGAGGTGACTTTGAGGGCAGGGGTGGCCTATGTGTCTGTGACCTGGTAGGTGTTCACTATTCATTGGATGAGAGGACGGAGAGACAAAGAGATGCATGAGTGATGAGAGAACAGAGGGTAGATGGATGGCACTTGGAATGTTATTCACTTGACTCCTTTGGGTATGGACTGTGATTAATTTCTCTCTCTACCTCGGTGCCTGAACCCAGAGAGAGACAGTAAATGTTCGCTGAATGGATGTGTCGGAGATGAGTCAGTGTGGCTGCCCCCCACCAGTCCTGAGGACGCTGCCACCTGCTCTGCAGGGCCCTGGCCAGGGTGGGAGCTTGGCATCCACTGGCAGAGGGAGAGGAACCCAGTCAAGGTGCCCAAGGGGTCGTGGAGCTCCCGGCGTGGAATATGTTCTTCGAAAGAAGGGGGTCCATTAGGTGCGGTCACCGGGTCCATCCCCCTGCCTCCGGCGAAGATGAGAGCGGGTGTCCCCAGGCCTGATCCGCGGTGGTGGGTCTGAGAGCCTGTCTTCCTCAGGTCTCTGCCACGTTCTGCTCCTTCTCTGGTCGTGTGCGTCTCTCTTTCACTCCCTGTCTTCGTCGCCTGCTTCTCTCTCTCCCTCTCTCCGCTGCTGGCCGGTCTCCCTCCCTCAGGCACAGCCAGACCCCTGCCATCTTGGGATACTGGGCAGCATCTCTCGCAATGGATAGTTCTCTCTATGTCCTGGGGCAGTGGTCGGCAACCTCATTCGTCAGCAGAGCCAAATATCCACAGTGCAACGATTGAAATTTCTTTGGAGAGCCACACTTTTTAAAAAATATATTTTATTGATTTTTTGCAGAGAGGAAGGGAGAGGAATAGAGAGTTAGAAACATGGATAAGAGAGAGACATCGATCAGCTGCTTCCTGCACGCTCCCCCACTGGGGATGTGCCCGCAACCAAGGTACATGCCCTTGACCGGAATCGAACCTGAGACCCTTCAGTCCGCAGGCTGACGCTCTATCCACTGAGCCAAACCCGTTTCGGTTGAGAGCCACATTTTTTAAATGTAAACTTCTTCTAACGCCACTTCTTCAAAACAGACTCGCCCAGGTCGTGGTATTTTTGGGGAGAGCCACACTCAAAGGGCCAAAGAGCTGCATGTGGCTCGCGAGCCACAGTCCTAGGGGATCCTTTCCCGTTTTTCCGCTCCACGCCCCTGAGATTGGGGAAGATGGGGGTGCTGTAGCTCACGGTTCACGGAGGAGGAAATGGGTTCAACGAAGTCAGAGGCCACAAGCAAAGACACGGCCTCCAGTGGCAGAGCCGGGCCCCACGAGGTCCGTCTGCCTCCGGGATCCACGCTCTCCCCGCTGCATCGAGCCGCCTGGAAGAACATGTGAGGTCTGAGCCCACGTGACAGGATTTACATGTGTCTCTGCCTCCAGGGCCCTGGCTAAAATCTAGCTCCCTTCACCGTGGCACTGGTGCCCACACCCTGAGGCAGACGTGCGTTGCCACCACGGTTAGGAGGAGCGGGAACCAGCCGCAGGGGATCCTGCAGGTTCCATCCTGGCCTTGTGCGTGTGTGTGCTGTGCCAGGCCCTGCACCGGGCCCTGTCTCTGCAGGGGAGCTCACAGCCGGGCAGTGGCCCTTGCCAGCACGCACCAACACCCCCAAGCACAGACAGGGGACACTGGGGAAGAGGCGCCCGGGTTTGGGGAGCAGCCTGGCAGTGACAGGAAGCAGCCGCAGACGCGAGCTCACCGTGTCCCCTGTCCACGGAGGAGAATCTCTGAGCTGCCTGCAGCCTGTTAGAGCAGCACTAACCCTCCCCCTTTCTCTCCCCCCCCACTCCCAGCTGTGCAGCCGCCAGCGTTGGCTGGGGCGAGAGCGGGTCATTCATTCACCAGTAGATCCCTATTCAGTGGTTCTCATCCTTAATTGCAATCAAGCGGGTGGGAGAGGGGGACCTCCCCCGAGGATTGGAGTCTGGGTGGAGGCTGCCGGACGCTGCCAGGATCGCCCTGGACACTTAGTGGGCATGGGTAGATCCTGCCAGGCAGGGTTTCACCAGAGCTGGGTGAGGTCCCTAGTGTGCATATGAATCCAGCATCCAATAAAGGAGGTTCCAGTCTCAGCCCTACGCCCCAGGGGAGTTACTCCACCAGCCTGAGCTTCCGTGTCTGCATCTGAAGGGGGGTCACAATAACCCACCTCAAATGGTGGCCGAGAGATTAAACGATATCATCCGCACGGAGCACGGAGCACGGCACCTGCCCTGAGTCCATGGTCTGTGGAGAGCCTGCACTGCTTCTGAGCCAAGATCAAAATGAAAGGTGCCGTGTTCTTAAACAGCCACCTCCACAAAACGCCCTTTGAAGGCTCTGAGGGAAGGCTGGTGCCTTTAAGATGGGAATCAATCTGGCCCCTGGCCAGGCCAGGAAGAATATCAATGCTGGGGCACATTAGGGGTGGATGGGGAGCTCAGAGGTGTGAGAACAGAGGCTGTGGGGACCAGGCCCTGACCCTTGCCAGACCCCATGGGCCACCTCCTGCAGCCCGGCTCAGAGTTCAGGATCCTCAGACCCGAACCATGACTCCTGGGCCTTTTTCAAAGGAGAGCTGGGATCCAATGTCACGAAAACACACGCACACACGCACGCGCACGGGCAGCCATGCCCGCATCCCATGGACAGCTGCAGGTTGGGGGAAAAACAGGTCACAAACTCTATTCAATTATACTAGCGTTTTCAAAGCACCTACTGTGTGCCAGGTCCTGGAGCTACTGCGGTGAATGGACACAGTGCAGTCAGGGAAACGGACTTGGAATAGGGCATCACTGCTCAGGCGATGGGCACTCCAAGAGAAGCCGGCCCAGGAGAGGGCACGCAGCAGGCTACATGCCAGAGAGAGGCACCCTCTGCTGAGCTCCAGAGGGGGACGTTGAGTGGGGAGCAAGGAAAACGTGTTCCTGTCAGAGGGAACAGCATGAGAACGGGCAGGAGGCGGGAAAGAGCTGGTGTATGGACGGGGACTGGCAGCCATCCTGCTCAGGGCAAGGGCAAGGGCAAGCGGGAAGAGAGGGGCCCTGATTAGCCTGTGAGCAATGAGAACGCATTACAGGCTCTTAGAGTCTGTTCTCGCCCTTCTCTCCGGAGAGGGGCATAGATGGGAGAGCAGGTGAGATGCAAGAGGAGACTGTGTGTTGGGCACCCAGACTTTGCAGGGCCCAGCCTCTGGACGCTGCCTGCGTTCTGCTGGGAACCCTGCGTACAGAAGGCTGCCCTTGACCCCCCAGGACAGCCAGACACCTGAGCCTGCATCTGCAGGCCTAGGGTCAGAGTTGAAGGAACTTGCGTGTGCAAAGCGGGGACCGCACAACCTGGTTACTCCCCCACCTCGCTGCGTCCCCTTCAGCTCTCATCACTGTAACTCTCCTCCTGCCTTTGGCCGTGGCTGAGAAAAAGAAGGAAAGGAACTGAAATGTAGCAAGTGCCAACTCTGGGCCAGGAACGGAACTTCCTCTCTCTGTTGATGACTAGAAGATTCCTCTCTGCCGAACTGGCTGTGTGGCCTTGGGCAAGTCACTTCTCACCCCGGGGCCTCCTATAAAATAAATGCCAGGGTTGGTACCGCTTGCCTTTAAGAGTCCAACCAGTGCCAGCCTTCTGGGCGGTACAAAGGGAATGGTTTTGGGGGCAAGTTCCTAGCTCCAGGCTTACTGGGCTGTGTGACTTCGGGCAAGTATACCAGCCCCTCTGGGCTGCAGACTCTGCAGAATCGGGAAAATCACTCCCACCTGGCTGCACACGGGGGGCACGCCCTGAGACAGCTATGCAAAGCACCCACACAGCCTGGGCACACCGAAGCCCCTTGGTACCTGCGATTGGTTCTGCTACTTGGCAAGGAGCTGGCCCCGCTGAAACCCGGACCGGCTCTGGCTGGGGTCTGGGATCGAGACCAGGGCCTGCAGTAAAGGACGGGGAGGCACACACGCCCACGGGCACCCGTGTTGGCTCCGGCATTCCGCGTGGAATGAGCCGCCTTTTATCCTGGTGAGTGAAGCCTCCATGCTGGGCCGCTCATCCGACGTGAGTGTCTGCAGCGGCCCGGGTCCCATTCATCACAGGCATTTGATGGAATATTCCTCCCCCTCCCCCCACACCCCCGGGAATTGCACTCCCAGACACTCCTCACGCCTGGCCTGGGTCTTTGAAACTTAACAGCGGGTTCTTTAAAGAGACAGGAGAGGCAGGCTGCATCCCAATACGCAGCTTTTGAACATTAATAGAGGTCACCCTTCCGGGGGACGGGGGGCCCTTCCAGGGAATTATTCAGCAGCAGGCACCTCTGGTCAACAGAGAGGTTTTGCTCGTGTTTCCTTTTGATCATCCACTCGTGCGGGGGTTCCCGGGGTGGGGAGACACATGTGCACCCACTTTCCTGAGCCCTGGGGGAGGATTCTGGGTGAGAGTGGACCATCTGTCATCGTATCCCTGCCACCACTGCCAGGCAGCAGCACAGAGCTTCCGTGCAGGACGCTAGTGGGCATTGCAGAGGGCTTCCTGGGACCAATGTGCATGTTCTCCTTTCATCCTTACAGCTCCCTGGGGGAAACTGAGGCCCAGAGATATTGGGGTCTTTGTCCAAAGTCCCACGGCCAGGAAGGGACTTGGCTGCAGCTTAGCTCCAAAAGTGCACCTGACAGGCTGGTTCTAGTTGCAACTAGACAGGCTTGCTCTGCCATGTCCCAGCTGTGCAGCCTTGGGTAAGTGGCTTGACCTCTCTGAGGCTCAATTTGAAAACCTGCCCTCACTCTTGGTTTGAAAACACAACTTCTCCAGCAAGGCCCCTGCATCGTTGTGGGAAGGGGTCTGGGGTCTGTGTGACAGTCATCCGCCTTGCCCCAGACTCTTCCCGACCCTTCACCCTCCGTGAACTTGACCCTTCAGGCCGGCACTGAATGGCTCGTCACCACCACGATCCTTCCACATTTAAAACTCTTAACAAAGGCTCAGATGCAGAAAGTTTTATGTTTCCATCATTTCTCGATTACTGATTGTTTTATCAATAGCGCTGTTTATGGGAGTTTGGTGATTTATCTGTTTCTGCCCCCCACCTCCCCATGTGGCCCTGGGCGAGTCATTCATCCTCCTGGATCACAGAAGAGAGTGGCTGGGAGGGAGGGACCTCAGAGACCATCAATCCGGGCCTTTCATTATATCGATAAGCATCATCGTAACAACCTAGACCTCCTCAGAAGCCCGTAGAAGACCAGTGCCCCCACCTCCTAGTGTTTCTGCCCCAGTGGAGTCCTCCCCTTCACTGACTCTGCCCAGGCCCCATGCAGTTCCCTTTGGCCAATGGGACTCGAGCAAGCAGGAGCAAGCAGATGCTCTACAGATACTTGCTCTTTGGCACCCCCTCTTGGAATGAAGGCTACCCGGAGGCTCCCCGGCTGTGAGGAAGGCCAGGCTGTGGAGCGAAACCTCGAAGCCTCAGCAAAGAACCTAGAGGAGCTCCCACCCCGCGGCCAGCCACTGTCAGCCGTGAGCGAAGCCGTCCCAGAGGCCCAGCCCGGTCAGGCCCACAGCGGCGCCGCTGCAGGGTGACCGGGACCACAGGAGTCACCTGCCCGCCTCAGTGTGCCTGGGACTCGCCCAGTCTGCGCGCTGAGAAGTCCCACTTCCCAGGAAGGGGCCCCCCGCCCAGCCACCCTCCTGAGAACAGGTGCAGCATAAAAACCACCCCACCGATTCATGGGATCCAGAGAAATTGTAAATAGTTGTCCTTTTAAACCCCTCAGTTGTGTGTGTGTGTGTGTGTGTGTGTGTGTGTGTGTGTGTAAGAGAGAGAGATGTAGCAATAGATAACTGAAACATGTCCCTACTATGTGCCAAGCTGGGCTCAGCCTTTGAAATAAGAACTTCTCGTCTTCACATCAGCCCCTTTGAGATGGTTTTATTACCCAACCAGCGAAGAGCATGCGGCTGAGACAGGCCCAGTGCTATTTCAAGGCTAGGCATGAAGGAAGTGATGGCTGGGGGAGGAGGGGTGGGGAGGGGGATTGACAAAAATAAATAAATAAATAACATAAATTTCAAAGGCTTCAAAAAAGAAAGTGGCGGAGCTAGGGCTCAAACCCCAGTCTCCATCCAGCATCTGAGCCACAATTGTCACCACAAACATCCATTTAGCAAATAAGAATGTACAGTTCAGACAGATGTACCTCTCAAGGCCACACGCAGTAGCACAAATACCTGCGATCTAGTGCCATAACCATGTTAGGTGGCAAACCATTCCTAACTCAGCGGCTTAACACGATGAGCATTGACTCAGGCTGTGAGTCTCAGAGCAGTCCAGAGGCTCTGGCGGGAGCTGGGCTCCTGTGCCTGGGGTTGGCTGGCTGTCAGCTGGTTAACTGGGCAACTGGGCTCCTCTGGCTGCGTCTTCTGTCCTCCAGGGCGCAGCCCGGGCAAGCTCTCGTGGCCAGGGCAAAGTGCAAGAGCAGACACGTGGGAACGCACCAGACCTCCACTTGGAGCTGGCACAGCGTCGCTCCCAGCTCGTTCCCACCTGGCCAAAGCGAGTCACAGGCCGGGCCACCCACAAAGGATGGAGAAATGGGCGCTGCCTGTTGGGTGAGAGCACCTGCGAGGTCCTAGGTGCAAGGTCACTGCAGAGGACACAGTTAGGAGAATGACTGAGAATGTGGGTCGTGAAGGCAATCAGTGTGTCATGATGGAGTCTTCTTCATGGGCCCGGCAGTGTGCTGGATATTTTATCCTGGTTACCACTTACCCATATTTTCCGGCGTATAAGACCACCCCCATATTTTCCAGTTAACATATAGAGTTTGGGATATACTCACCCTATAAGATGACCCCCGACTTTTGAGAAGATTGTCCTGGGTTAAAAGTTATCTTATACGCCGGTAAATACGGTACTTTTTGAACCATTCCTATAATTTAATTAAATGCTATCATTAGCCCCCATGATCCAGTTAGAGAAACTGAGTCACAATTCAGCAGCTAGCCCAAGGTCACTCAGAAGGTCAGTGGCAGAGCCAGAATTCAAGGCCAGGTGCATTTGACTCCGAAGTCTACGCCCTTAACCACTGAACTACACCACAGTCTCACCTCGCTGCCTACCCCTCCAGCCCTGAAGCTCCAGGGACCAGAGTCGGGGTTCCCACTGCAGGAAGGAGCCGTCTCTCCCCAGCCAGGAGTTTCCGCTGACGCTGTGGGAAGTCCCACTCACGAAGATGAAAGCCCCTTTGCTGAGCGAAGCAGCTCTGCTGACAAAGGACAGGCTCCCTTTGGAGTCGGGCCTCCAAGAACGGGGGTTGTGGGAGGGGAGGGGTTCAAGGGGAGAGGGAAGGCTGCAGCATGCAGTTGGTTCCTGGGTGTGCAGACGAGGAGTAGCCCACAAGCTTTGCCCGCATCCGGGGGGCCCAGGGCAGCTTGGGGTTCAGCTGACGGAGGCTCCAAAGGCACAAGAGATTTTCCAGGCCAGTGGCTTATAGTACAGATGGGGAAACTGAGGCCCAGAGAGGGGCCTTAGCTCACACAACCAGATGGAGACTGCTGGACCCAGGGCACTGGTCTCCCAGAAACCCAGCTTTTCCAGGGGGAGTTGGAGGCCTCCCTGTGGGCTCCCGTTGAGAAGGGTCCCCAGAAACAGGTGTCTGCCGAGGCCTCGCATCTCCAGGGAAATCCAGACCTGGGGCACTTGGGGCCGCTGAGCTCTGTCTGTGTCTTTTCTTTTCTTCAAGGAGATTCAGCCAAACACAGTGCTGATCAGCGAGCATCATTTATTAGGTCCCCGGCTCCCGCAGCTCCGGACTCCGAGGCAGATAATGCCCCTTATCGCTGGCGGAGAGCAGGGGTGGGGAAGCGGGGAGTGACAGTCCCGCCGCCCTGATAAGGGACTGGAAGCACCTGTCTCCGCGCTGTGAACAAGGCAGCAGGGCCGGGCCGTTTGCATAGTGCGGCTCTGCCTGCTCCGAGGAGGCCCCGCAGTGCAGGGGACGCAGGGGACACAGCCTCGGATGCCAGGCCTTGCCTGGGCCCCTGACCTCCCCCCCTCCCAGCCCCCCCCCCGTGACCTTGAGCAAGCCCCTCCAGGCCTCCTTCTGCCCATCTGCTCCAGGCAGGGTCTGAACAAGCTTTTCAATGTGTATTCCTTGGCACCGGCGCGGGGGCGGGATGGGGGGGGAGAGGAGGGGGGTCATTGGGACGGACCCAACTCCCAGCTCCTAAGAGGGATTCCAGGGAGTAAAAGTGCTGGGAGGCCTAGGACTCTGACTGCTCCCCGCTCCTCAGACAATCTAGGAGCGCACCCCAGATCATACCCATCTCTCCTCCAGCAGCCGAGGATGCAGAGCCTTCACACTCCCCAGCATCCGGGAACTGCCCAGTGTGGCCGATGCGACTGGAAAAAATATTAATCTCCCACTTTCCAGTTGCACTCTCTGGTTAGGAGAGTGGGGTGCTGAGCTGTTTACATCACTGAACGGGAGGTCAGGCCTGCATCAGGCAAGGACTGATCCAGCTCCAGGCCCTGACTGGCATGGATTGCTGCTGAGCATTGCTACTGAGCATAGGGAAAGGCGGAAGAGTTGGGATCACAAGGACCCTGTTAAGCATGCACGTGTGTGTGTGTGTGTGTGTGTGTGTGTGTGTGTGGACACACACGGGATCTTTGATGTGAGGCATCCAAATGGCGAGCTGGCTCTCCTCTCTGGAACACCTCCACGCCCATCAGAGAGCACCATCCTGCCGTGTGGCTGCTCTGACCCTCAGGGGTCTCATCCGGTAAATGGGGAGAATAGCACCTCCCCGGTAGGAGAGGAGCAGAGGGCAGTTATTAGCAGTTTGCCTCCTTGGCCCCCTCCTTTCACCTCTTCCTCCCTCCCTGCCCGACGTTCCTGGCCACGAGATTTGACCCGCGGAGGGCTTGCCTGGCTTAGACCAACCAGTGTCTTCCATTTCCCTGACCACAGTGATTGGTTCGGGAATGGGCATATGACCCAAGTCTGGCCAACCACAGGCCAAATTCTGGGACTCACGAGTAGAGTGAGCGGCTGGGTGAAGGGGACCCCCATTTCCTCGGGGCTGGGAAGAAGCTGCTGGTCGGCACCTGCAGGCGGGAGGGGCGGGGAGGAAGGGAAATGCAGCGATCCAGGCCGGCCAGGGCCTGGCGCTGGATCAGCCCCTGCCTGACGCAGGCCCGACCTCCCGCTCGGTGCTGTGGGCAGAGCTCCCTTCATCACGCCAGCTGGTTGGAGCCGGGTTTCCGTCCCCGGCAGCGCTAGCGGCAGCACTGCCCACGGTGATGATGGAGGGGACGGTGCCCGGGTGGCTCACAGAGGTGGCTCAGAGGCACGGAACAGGGCCACCCGCTGCCAATCTCAGCGTCTCCCTGAGCTCCGCCGGGAGGGGGGGACCCCAAGAGCTTCCCCCCTCGGAGGAGGACAGTGTCTGCTTCCTCGCGGTTTCGCGAGGATTAAGATAAAATCCGTGTAAAGCACGTTGCAGCCCCAGCCCCTGACAACGGGCCGGTGTTATTTATTAGGCGCGTCGTGTTACGGTTCCGTTATCGCCTGTCGAGCTCCCCGGAGTCGGCGTCGGTGTCGCAGCGGCGGAGTTTCCGCTCCTGGCTCAGGCCCGCTGCGTTCTGCCTCCCCGAACCTGAGCCGACTCCGGGACGCGTGGCTCACCCATGCACCCTGGGCAGAACCCTGGCAAGTCCCTCGCCCAGGCATGAGCCAATGCATCAGAACAGCCCTGTCGCCGAAACCGGCTTGGCTCAGTGGATAGAGCGTCGGCCTGCGGACTGAAGGGTCCCGGGTTCGATTCCGGTCAAGGGCATGTATCCTGGTTGTGGGCACATCCCCAGTGGGGGTGGGCGTGCAGGAGGCGGCTGATCAATGTCTCTCTCTCTCATCGATGTTTCTAACTCTCTATTCCTCTCTCTTCCTCCCTGTAAAAAAAAAAAAATCAATGAAATGTATTTTTAAAAAAAGAACAGCCATATCTAGCCCTCTCTGGTTTGACTCAGTGGATAGAGCCTCGGCCTGGAGATCAGGAGGTCCCAAGGTTCAATTCCAGTCAAGGGCATGTACCTTGGTTGTGGGCACATCCCCAGTAGGGGGCGTGCAGGAGGCAGGTGATCGATGTTTCTAGCTCTCTGTCCCTCTCCCTTCCTCTCTGTAAAAAATAATAAAATATTTTTAGATGTTTTTTTTTAAATATATTTTATTGATTTTTTACAGAGAGGAAGGAAGAGGGATAGAGAGTTAGAAACATGGATGAGAGAGAGAGACATCAATCAGCTGCCTCTTGCACGCCTCCTACTGGGGATGTGCCCGCAACCAAGGTACATGCTCTTGACCGGAATCGAACCTGGGACCTTTCAGTCCGCAGGCTGACGCTCTATCCACTGAGCCAAACCGGCTTCGGCAAATATATTTTTTTAAAAAAAGAATAGCCGTGTCTAAGAAACACAGCACCTACCAGGAGAGCCTCACCATGCTTCACTCTGGGCAAGTGAGGAAACTGAGGTCTGCCCCACCTATGGGAGGCTGAGGGCCAGGGCCATCCTGGCAGTGGGGAGCCCGCGTCGGATCTCAGATCTGACCCGGGTCCCATGCCCTGTGCAGAGGTCCAGGGTTGGCATTGGTGGTGGGGAGAGGCCCTCGGGAGCCTGTGCCACACTAGGATGTATCTGTTTATGTGTATATTGGGTGGGTGGATGGATGGATGGATGGATGAATGGTCAGGACTGACCATCATCAGTCCAGTTGCCCAAACAAGAAACAAGGATGCCATCCCTGACGCTCTCTGCCTCCCACCCCGCCATCACACCTAAGGAACAGCTCTCCCGCCATTTCGCCCGCTCCCCAGTAGACAGGCCCCCCAGCTCACGTGGAGCGCCGCCACCGCCTCCCAGCTGGCCCCTTGCCTCCCCTTCCCTCCCATCTCAACAATCTCATTTACAGAACGAAGGAAAGTTCATTAACCAAATTGAGGGCATTCTGCCGCGGGGCTGAGCCATTATCAGGCACAACAGAAAGTCTTATCTGTGTCACTTACAAAATTAACTACAGAAACTCAGGCGCTGCGACCACAGCACACCACCTCCCCGGGAAGCCCGCCTGGCCGAGGGGCCCCAGGGCAGGCAGATGGAGGGGACGGCGGGCGCCGGTCACTCACAGCCTGGACCGCGGCGGAGCGGGACCCTGAGCAGTCAGGTCACGCTCTGACACTCCGCCCCTCCTCCCCCCCGGGCACCCTGAACCTGCGTCCAGCCGCTCCTGCCTCATTAAGCAGCCAGCACAGGGCCCTGGGAAACATCTTAATTAGGTGGCCACACTGGCTTGCGTAAATTAATTTGATAAAGCTAATGAAGTTCAGCAGAGCAAAGCTGACCATGTTTTCGCGAGCAGCTGCCCGGAGGCCTGAGCTCTACAAATCAGGATCTGGGGAGGGGTGACGGGGCTTGTGGACAGCGCCTCTCAGACACACCGTCCCTCCTCCCCTGTCCTCCCGCCACTCGATGCAGTCCACCCTCTGGAGGCCAAAGGGACCCAGGGGACCCATCTTGTTTCTAACGGTCTCTGGAGCCCTGGCCACTTTTTCTAAGCTGCCAGAGCATCAGCCCATGGACTGAAGGGTCATGGGTTCGATTCCCGTCAAGGGCATGTGCGAACCTTCATTGCAGGCTTAATCTCCGGCCCTGGTCAGGCACATGTGGGAGGCAACCAATCAATGTGTCTCTCTCACATCAATGTTTCTCTCTCTGTTTCTCCCCCCACCACCCCTCCACTCTCTCTAAAAATCAATGCAGGGAAAAATATATCCTCGGCTGAGGATTGATAAAGGTCTTTGGAGATTGGCTGGGTTTCCGTCCTGGCCTTGCCATGTACCATGGGAGCTAAGCCCTCTGACCTCTGAGAGCCTCAGTTTTCTCAGCTGTAACATGGGTGTGGCAGTCCTTCCTCAGAGCACCGATTCAATGAGGTAATACATGTAAAGTAGTGGACACTTGCTGGAATATATAATGGAGCCCTCAGTAAAAAGCAGCTGTTTTTATTACATTAAATAATGGAAGTCACACACACACACACACACACACACTGACCTTGTGTGTCTTTTTGGAACGTGGTTCTTTGAATAAACCATTAACTCCCGATTTTCATGAGCCCTCCCTCATGCTGGGCCTTCTGTTCCCTTTGAGGCTCAGAGGGTTAAAGAACTGGGTAAAGGTCACACCGCTGGTTCTTCCCACCCAAGAGCAAAGCCTTCCCGCCCCACCGTGCGCTGAGGAAGGGCCGCTGTCCAGTGTGAGCTGCAGGTGAATGGGCTGCACCAGGGCCTGGACACTTTCCACGAGTCTGTTTTGCTTCAGATTTGCTTCCCAATCCAGTCAGTTTGCACGGGAGACTGAAACAGCCCGAGTTCACACTGGCCAGAGGTGGTGGGTGGGAAGACTGTCAAATCAGGAATCAGGAGACTTGCAGTTCAGGTTCAGCTCTGCCACACTCCCTTGTGGCACCTTAGCCAAGTCACGCCCGCTCTGGGCCTTTCCCCGTCTGCAAGGGGAAGAGAGGTTTCTGATTCACAACAGCTTTCAGCCCAAGTCATTCCACCTGCTCTTTGGTTTGGGGGTGACCGACATTCCTCACCATGCCTCCTGCAACCCGCACAGTGTCACCCCCACGGGGGCCAAGCCCACCAGGGTCCCCTGCACTCTGTTACCTCCGAGAGCAGGAAGCAGGACCGGGGACAGAGGGCAGGGTGCCAGTGGCATCCAGGGATGAAGCGTCCTGAAAACGGAAGTTCTCCTTGGGATATAAAATCCCCAGCTGGGCGGGTGACCGTTAGCCAAGGAGACTATCAAGGATGGTGAGAAGCTTTTCTGTCCCGTTGTAAACACGAGCGATGCGCTGGGCGCCTCATTAGCAAACAATTAGGTAATTGGCGTAATGGGGCGCCCTTCCCTTTCTGACAGCCTCCGCTGCGCTGTCCCATTTCAAGCTTGAGCTGCCAGAAATATCGGCTGATCATTGTAATCCTGAAAATGAAAAATCAGATCAGAGTCATCGGAGGCTCCCACTTAATTGATTCAGGGCCTGAAATATTAATGGGATTCCCTTGCTTCTCCTCTCCCCCACCCGGCCCCCTCCTCGCTCTGCCCAGAACTGAGCTGCCACATGGAGAGAGGAGAGAGGATGGGTGGGCCTCCCACCTGCTCCCGCCCTGCAGATGACCAGGAGCCGCCTCCTGTGAAGGCAGGGTAGAGCGGGGACGGCTCTCCTTTCCCAGGAGAACCGAGCCTCGAGGACAGAAGAGCGCAGCTAGTTCTCAGTTTGATGAGACAAAGAAATGGAGTCAGTGCGATGTGTGTCAACCAGCTTAAAGGGGAAAAAAACCAAACTTTTATTGGCTCATGGAAACTGGGAAGTCGAGGGGGAGAGCTCGCCCAGAGACTCCACGAATCCAGCAGAAACTGGTTTGGCTCAGTGGATAGAGCATCGGCCTGCGGACTGAAAGGTCCGGGGTTTGATTCCGGTCAAGGACACGTACCTTGGTTGTGGGCACATCCCCAATGGGGGTTGTGCAGGAGGCGGCTGACAGATCTTTCTCTCTCATCGATGTTTCTAGCTCTCTGTCTGTCTCCCTTCCTCTCTTTAAAAAATCAATAAAATATATATATTTTTAAAAAAGAAGCCAAAGGTGTGACCACACTACTTCTCCGTCCCTGCCATAGCCTCTTCTCTGCCATGGCAGCTGGGATTGCTGCATCCTGAGCGGGTGTGGGGACAGGTTGGGAACGTGGCCACTGGCAGCTTTCAGGTTTACATGGCCCCAGTTTAGCAAACCCAGAAGAAACAGCTTCTCTTCCCCAGCATCCATATAGAGAGCCCAGGGAAGGGCTCTGATTGGTTCATCTTGGGTCACATGCCCATCTCTGGGCTCACCATTTTTTTTTAAGATATGTTTTATTGATTTCAGAGAGGAACGGAAAGGGAGAGAGATAGAAATATCAATGATGAGAGAAAATCATAGATCCACTGCCTCCTGCACGCCCCACACTAGGGATTGAGCCTGCAACCCAGGCCTGTGCCCTGACCAGGAACTGAACCACGACTTTCTGGTTCACAGGTTGATGTTCAACCACTGATTCACTTTTGCCAGGAGGTGAAACGTTATCCTGACTAGGCCTGGGTCCCACACCCGCTCCTGTGACTGAAGGGGAAAAGGTATTATTATGATGGGCACCCCTACCCGAAAGCAGGTGAGAGGGCATCTCAGAGGACACTTTTACTACTGGAAGAGGAGGAGGCTTAGGGTTATATGTCACACACCATCCCGAATGAGCCTCTTAAAACACAGCCTGTGTACGACCTCTCATGATGCTGGGGGTTGACTGGGTTCCGTTGGGTGGTTCTTCTGCTGGATGTGACGGCATCTGGCTCTGGAGTCCTCTGGGGACTTGACCAGGCAGCAGTGTCCAAGACGATGGGTGCACGTGCGCCCAGGGCTGGGCTCTCTCCCAGGTCCTCCCTGTCGCCATGCCTCTGTCCCTGCCCTCCCTCCATCAGGGTAGCTGGACTGCTCACCTGCCAACACAGAGCTCCCAGGGCATGAAAGCAGAAGCTACCAGGCCCAGAACTGGCACAGTGTCACTTCCGACCTAACTCACCGTCAACATCGTCCCAGACCGATTCTGACTCAAAAGCACGGAAGTGGACCCCACTCCCCAATGGAGGGAGGGGACCAAGAATCTTCACCCAGGGAGGGCTGTGCCACCTGCTGGCCCTGCATCTATGAGTGAACTCCAGAAGTGCTCACAGAGGCCCTGGTCAGTGCCAGGCATGTGCCAGGGGCTGGGGCTGAGGTTCCTTCCCTCAAGGAAGCCACCCCTCCAGCCCTCCCTGGGGTCGGCCTGCCAAGGGGCTGTTGTCATGGAGACCAGGCCATTCTGGAGGCATGGATGCTGCTATGGTTGCTTCTTCGTGAGGTCATCCAGCAAAACACAGGGAAAGGACAGAGGGCCTTCTCTCTGGCCTTCTCCTCTCTCTAATCAGGGCCGAAAGGTCCGGAACCAAATCGGCATGTGTGGAGTCCCCTAAAGACCAGTCGTGTGGCCTTGGATGGGTCACTTCAGGTCCTGTGCCTCAGTTTTCTCATCTCTAAAATGGAGCTGATAACCGATCTCATAAGACTCTAAAGTGAAATGGTTTATCATATATAAAGAGCTTAGCTAGAACAGTGCCTGGGGACATTACTATGTACACCCCTCACCCTGTCTTTTCTGAAGTCTGTGATAGGCCATTGAGGACACCCCGCCCTGTGGTTTCATCCGTACCCAGTTGGCCAAAGGTTCTCCTTCCCCCTCAGTCCTGAGCAGCCCCAGAATCCTTCCCGGGTCTAACATCCAATGGAGACCCCCAGCACCTCTGAGCTCCTTCATCCCTGCCTGTGGGGTTCAGGCCAGGGGAAAGGGGGTGAAATCAACACACTTACTTCATTTTCCACAAATTAAAGTTGGGCCTCTCAAACCTCACATCCAGCAAAACATGCAAATGGATGCAAATGAGTTTCCTGATTTATGCAAAACAGCATGAAAATGCATGCCCCTGGATTTGCCAAAGGAAAAGGCCTGGTCACCTAGTTCAGCAGAAATAACAGGGGGAAAGGTCACGTCTGTCTGTCAGAGTTAGATTCAGGCTGACAGGAACTCAGACCTTCTGGAAGGGAGCCGGCCTCCCCGGCTGTAAGCCCCCCTTTCCCCCCTCCCTACTCAACCCTCTCCCCCAGTCCCCAGAAACCAAGTCCTGGGTTTAGAGTCCAGCTTCACGATGGTTCTCCTTCCCTCCAGATAGGCCTGGAAAAGGGGTGGTCCCGAGGCCCTTCCCCCCATGTAGCCCAAGCAGGTCCCATCTCTGTGAGACCCCCAAGCCCATGCTCTCATCCCCACACGTTGGGCTTGCGAAGCTTATCTTTTCAAACCTGCTGCCCGTGAGGCTGGGGGCTCTGCTCCAGGAACGCGGAGGCCGGGTGTACTCACTGGCTGCCCTGGCCCACTGCCCCGCCCTGACCTGGCAGTAGATGCTGAACAGACGAGTGCGTGAAGGAAAGAGTGAGAGAATGAATAACGAATGCATGGCAGAATGGGTGTGTCTATTGTCAATGAATGAATGAATGGGATACGCTTGCTCAAACACCGCTTTCTGCAAATTTACACCATCTATTTCCGAATCCAGCTAACAGCTCTGTTAGTCTATTCATCACGACGGTGTTTCCCGCACTCTGCCTTTATTTCCCCAAATCCTTGGTGAGGGACACGGGCGTGGGTGAGTCCTCAGCCGGCAGAACTGTTAGCAGTTCCCCACACCCCCCACGTGCGCACGCTGGGGGGCTCAGCTATCCCTCTCTGAGCGGCGCCCGGGGTTTCAAGGCCTGCCTGGGCGTTTAACTCTCTACCGAGGAGCGAGCACCCAGAGCACGGAGCCGGGCAGGGCCCCTGCACCAGACGATAATCAAGTTAATGAGGGCTCCCCACGGGCCAGGAACGGCTCCGACTATTTAACATAAATTAACTCATTTCATCCCCAAAATAGCCCAGGACGTCACCGCTGTTACTCTCCCCGAGTTCCGGGAGAGGAGGCTGATGCTCCCAGTTGGCAAACATTCTGTGGTTTGTTTTGGGCACCTGCCCTCACACGGGGTCCTGGCGGGGGCAGAGTGGAGGGGTCGGGTCCGGGAAATGAGCCGAGGAAGGGGTGGCAGTGTTAAAACCCTAAGCCCTACTTGGGTCTTCTGTGCTGTGTGACACTGAGCAAGTGACTTCACCTCCCTGAGCCTCAATGTCCTCATCTGTAAAATGGGGATAATAATAGCACCTCCCCTGGGGATGGGTGTGACAGTTCCTGGTGGTCAGGGACATACTGCTCTAACCACATACAGTCCCTGGACCCAGCAAAACTTCAGCACATCTGGACTTGTGTTGGGCAGGACTTGGGGTTCACAGAGGCTCAGGGACCTGTGGATCACCCACACCCCAGTGCCAAACCTCAAGCCCTGTCTCCTGACTCGGGGCCCAGGCACCCGCTCCACCCGCCATCTGTCGGGAGGGCGGCTTCCAGAGCACTCGGGGTGCACACGGGTCGGAATCCGCTCCCTGCAGAGAAGGAGCCAGCTGTCTCCTCGGGGACAGAGCCCGCAACCACCCGCTTCTCACCAGGAAAGGTTTGTGGCTTCTGTTGACACGAAAAGATGGCAAGAAATAGCTCGGGTAATTATATTAATTTTCCTCAATTTACACATTCTTGCTATTTGCAGGTCCCAGGAAAGTGTAAATGAGGAGCTGGAGTAGCTCAGCGGTGCTGGAAATAGGTCTGCGTCATTTAAAAGTTCCTGCCGTGTGTCTTATTACGAAGTCTCTTCACGTTAAGGGTCCCCTCTCCCCTGTTAGACGGGAAGCGTCCCGAGAGCAGAGAATTTATCCCCCACTTCACCTGGGGGGGTCTCTCTCAGGCTAGGGTCTCCTCCCAGGCAGAAACTACATCTTCCCCATCAGACGGGCAGGTGAGCCGAAACCGGTTTGGCTCAGTGGATAGAGCGTCGGCCTGCAGACTGAAAGGTCCCAGGTTCGATTCTGGTCAAGGGCACATATCTTGGTTGTGAGCACATCCCCAGTAGGAGGTGTGCAGAATCAGCTGATGGATGTCTCTTTCTCATCAATGTTTCTAGCTCTCTATCCCTCTCCCTTCCTCTCTGTAAAAAATCAATAACATATATTAAAAAAAAAAAAAACAGGCAGGTGAGCCTGAGAGCTGGGCTAGGTCTCCCCCATCAGAATTAGGGTTCTCAGGAGTAGACCGATGTCTCCCATCAGACTGGCAGCTGCCCCATCCAATCAGGTGAGAGGGGCTTGAGTCCCCCATCAGCTGGGAACTTCCTGAGAACAGAACCTCTCCCATCAGACTGGGGAAGTTCCCGGTGGGTGGCTCTGTCTCCCCCATCGGACCAGTTGGGTCAGTGCTATTGGCATCCCCCTGTTCGGTGGCTGAAGCTCACCCTCCATCCCCATGTGACCACGCCCCTCATGGACACGCATGCCCACAAGAAAGCCAGGCTGCGGAGGCTCGGTCACCCCCACGGAACAACAGGCAGAGCCCGGGCTCCTCTGTGTGTGCCCTGAGCTTTCACAGGGTCACACAAAACACGCTGGTGGCAGGAGGGCTGGTTCCCCTCTGCCAGGGCCAGGGGCGTGTGCCCAGGAGCCTGTCATGGTCCTGGCTCCAGGGAGGGCCCGCTGGGGTCTCCTCCCAGGCTCAGGATTTAAAAACAGACCCAGCCAAAACCGGTTTGGCTCAGTGGATGGAGCATCGGCCTGTGGACTGAAAGGTCCCAGGTTCAAGGGCATGTATCTTGGTTGCTGGCACATTCCCGGTGGGGTGCGTGCAGGAGGCAGCTGATCGATGTCTCTCTCTCATCGATGTTTCTAGCTCTCTGTCCTTCTCCTTTCCTCTATGTAAAAAGTCAATAAAATATATTAAAAAAAAAAAACACAGACCCAGACAGCTTGGGCCAGAACACAATCCCATCCCCCACCTTGAGCCCAGGCACTTCCAGAACCAGACCTCCCCAGAGCTGCAGACCCCCCAACCCTGTCCTCGTCCCCCGCCTGGGTTACTGAATCCTCTCAGCCTCCACGTTCAGGTGAATTTTGGGAATTCACTGAGATGCTGCTGATAGGAGTAGCAGCAGGATGAGGGGTTGTAGTAGTAACAGTAATAGCGGATACCTAACACCTCCTGGGTGCTCACAGCCACCCGGCAAGGAAGGCGTCATAGAGTCCCTGGCAGCACAGATTGTCACATGTCTAAGGCCACACAGGAAATAGGTGAAAGAGCCAAGATTCCAACCCAAATCTGCACCACTCCAAAGCCCACCTTTGTGCACCACACCTCACTGCCTCCAGGAAGCCTGCTTGGGTTGCATCTCCTTGGCACCAGCATCCTGCTTGCTGGACTGGGGGTCTCTCAAGGAGCGCAGGGACAATGTTATATCCCCAGGGACCTGAGCCTGGTGTCAGGCCAGCAAAGGTCTCCAACTGTCTAGTGGGATGATTTGCTCTTGGAATGGGCGTCAACTGGTGGCTAACAGTCTGGCTGTGGTGGCAGATAGACCTCGGTGTTGGCCCTGATGCTTCCCCGGGCATTTACTTACCCTCCCGGAGCCTCAGGTCCCTCCCCTGCAGAATGAGACAAGGGGTGGGGTGAGTGGGTGGAATGAGCTGGCATGCCCATTTATTGTTACTCTGATCTGCATCTAAAGCGAGGGCCCCCTCTCAGCCGCAAGGCACATCCGCCCCGCGTCTCCGAGTCGTTTCCGACGCCCCCATCCTTCCTGGCTGTTGTCAGAGACTCAGAGATGAGCGTTGCCTGATCTGATAATTTCACGAAAGCAGCGAAGTCCTCGTTGTCTCGGTGATGGATGTCACGGGCCCATTAGATCTAACAGACCCACAGCGCTCTCAGACGCCAGCTCCTGAGCAGAAGGGGAGACGTCTCAGCAAGAGCAACTGCCTCTGAGGGTGCGCAGCGAGGCGGCTGCGATGACGTCAGGTCGGAGGACTGCCCCAGGCCCTTTCCCTGGGCTGGTCACCACCGGCCCACAGCCATCGTGCAAGGTGTCGGTGGTCATGGTCCCCACTTTAGGATGAGGAAACAGGCAGGGAGACACACAGCAGGTCTTCGGGTGTGGAGGGGATGTCCTTGAACGCAGGCCTGCAGGATCCTAGGCTGCAGGCTTGCTCATGGTCCTAAGTGGCCTCTACCCACTAGTCGCTCAGAGGATCTAGGAAAAGGCTTGATGGGCATTTGACCAACCGGATAGAGGCACCTGTGGGAGCCCCACCCTGCAGGGCACTTGGGAACTGAGCTGAGCATTGGTCACTTTGTCCCACTCGTACTTAGATAGGACACCGCTCTCCTGTGAGAGGTGGGCAGGATGGTAGCGAGTCTCCCTTTCATACAAAGTGGGAAACTGAGGCCTGGAGAAGATGGGTTCAGCTGGAGTGGAATGCCATTGGTCAGTGCCCATGGTTCCTGCACCCACGGCTCCCCCAGCCCCTCCTTGCCTCTGGCAACTGAGCCAACCACGACAGGCCACACACCCCGTCTTCCACAGGCCGCCCCTGCCAGAGGCCCTCCCCTTTCTCGACACACCCTCCCGACCCCAAGCCTACACCTGCTGGCACCTCTGCTTGCCCTGCCCTCTAACCACGCACTTCCTAGGGGCAGGGATGCCACTGCCCTGCTCACCTCCACGGCCCCCGCAACCAACACGGTGCCTGGATCTTGCAGAGGCGGATGAGAGCCTGGCTCCTCCGGAAACGTCCTCTCCCCGCTGGCTCTTCTCGCTGGCTCTTCACAGAGCTTTAGCTTCTCAGAGGGTCCGGGGGAGAGGGGTACCTCCCGTCTCCCCTGGGCCCCGCTTTCCCTCTCCCTGTCCTGGGGCTGCCGCTCTTGGTGAGTGTGGAAGAGAGAACAGGTGGGCGCTGGTGGACAGACTCTCGGATAGATGACAGATGGCTGGTGGGAAGGTGCAGCAAACACTTCCCTTGGGACAGTGGGTTTGGGTTTTTTTTTGTTTTTTATTTCCGTGCAGGCAGCTCTAGGAAGATAAGGCTGGAGATCGAGCCAGAAGGAATCCAGGACCCCGGGTAGCCCCACCTGCTAATTCCCCCACAGCCCCGGCTCTGCTCCCACCACCAGCACTCACCCCATCTTCCCTCCGACTCAGGGGCCTCAGCTCCATCCTTGCCTTGCTCTGTTGCCCAGAGCAACAACCCAGACGGGATCTTCCATGTGGTGAAGGCCTAGCTTCCTTCGCTCCCAGATTGGCAGAGCCAAGGTGTCCTGCCTCTGTACCCCCAGAGCTGGGGACCAGCCTTTTTATCAAATCACTAGAGGCCCGATGCTCGAAATTTGTGCAAGGACCTTGGCCCGGGCTCCGCCTGCCACCACCATCACCACTGCGGCCAGGGGCCTCTGCCGCCTCTGCCTCCGATGCCTGTGTCTGGCCCCCCCACAACTTTGTCCGGAAGGAAGGACGTCCAGTCTAATTAGCATATTGCCCTTTTATCATTATAGATATTCAGAAAAGAAGCTCCCAAGAGCCCCTTCTCGAGCAGAAGGGAACTTGCCAGGAAAAGGATACGAGAGACCCAGGCCTGCCCACCTCCTTGTTCTCCGACAGCCGGCACTCACCTGTGGGCTCTGCACGCTAATGGGATGAGAAACTGAATTCGTCCTTCAAGTGAGTTGTAATTAACTTGAAAAATTAGGGAGCCATCGATGACCAATGGCGACCACACGGAGCCGCAGTCCTGGGGCCGCTCTTGTGGCAGGTCTAGAGCTGCCGGGCCTCGGCCACTCCTGCCGAGGGCAGCGTCGCTCCGGCTCCCGAACACTCCTCACCCAGAGGCAGCTGCTCCGCCTCTCCCCGTGCCCCATCTCAAAGAGAAAACCCCTCAATCCAAGCACCGATGTTCTTCTCGCCTTTTATTCCAGCGTCTCCCAGAGCTCCGATATGTACAGACTGTATTTATACACAGATAATATACACCATATATACGTATTTATATGTATTCACACACCAGCCCACACGCTCTCCTACACGCACACGCTCACGCCCTTCGAGGAGGGGCGCGTGGCCACCTCTGATCCCGCTCGGCCGGACAAGAGGCGCTGGGCTTGCCAGGCAGTTGTGAGGTTTTGTGTTTCATTTTTTAAAAAAGGCCTTTTCCTCCCGAGGAGTCTTCCCTCTCCACAAACCAAAGCCCCTCCCCCAAACCCTAAATTTCATCCCGTTTTAAAAGGAAGAGGTTTTCCTCTGCTCGGCCAGGAGAGTTACTAGAGATCAGGCCTGTCTACCTGGGTGGTTACTAGAGACCCAGCCTGTCCACACGGGTAGTAACTAGAGGCCCAGCCTGTCCACCTGGTAGTTACTAGAGACCCAGCCTGTCCACACGGGTAGTAACTAGAGACCCAGTCCCATCTACCTGGGTAGTTACTAGAGACCCAGCCTGTCCACCTGGATAGTTACTAGAGACCCAGCCTATCCACCTGGGGTAGTTACTAGAGACCCAGCCTGTCCACCTGGTAGTTACAAGAGACCCAGCCTATCCATCTGGGTAGTTACTAGAGACCTAGGCCCCTCCACCTGGGGTAGTAACTATAGACCCAGCCTGTCCACCTGGTAGTTATTAGAGACCCAGCCTGTCCACCTGGTAGTTACTAGAGACCCAGCCTGTCCACCTGGGTAGTTACTAGAGACCCAGCCTGTCCACCCGGGTAGTTACTAGAGACCCAGGCCCCTCCACCTAGAGTAGTAACTAGAGACCCAGCCTGTCCACCTGGGTAGTTACTAGAGACCCAGCCTGTCTACCTGGATAGTAACTAGAGACCCAGCCTGTCCACCTGGTAGTTACTAGAGACCCAGCCTGTTCACCTGGTAGTTACTAGAGACCCAGCCCCTCCACCTGGGTAGTTACTAGAGACCCAGCCTGTCCACCTGGATAGTTACTAGATACTCAGGCCCCTCCACCTAGAGTAGTAACTAGAGACCTAGCCTGTTCACCTGGGTAGTTACTAGAAACCCAGCCTGTCCACCTGGTAGTTACTAGAGACCCAGCCTGTCCACCTGGTAGTTACTGGAGACACAGGCCCCTCCACCTGGTAGTTACTAGAGACCCAGCCTGTCCACCTGGTAGTTACTGGAGACCCAGCCTGTCCACCTGGGTAGTTACTAGAGACACAGGCCCCTCCACCTGGTAGTTACTGGAGACCCAGCCTGTCCACCTGGTAGTTACTAGAGACCCAGCCTGTCCACCTGGGTAGTTACTAGAGACCCAGGCCCCTCCACCTGGGTAGTTACTAGAGACCTAGCCTGTCCACTGGGTAGTTACTAGAGACCCAGCCCCTCCACACAGCCCTGTGCAGGTCCCTAGAAGGCGATTCCACCCACACTCCCTTCGGGGGGGCCTGGCCGGCCGAAGGTCCCACACAGGCCGAGAGTGGGGCACGGCTGCAGCTCGGCGCCCTGGGCGGGGGCTATAGTGTCAACAGTGGCACCTGCCAAATGAGGAGGGTGCTGTCCGTCTCCCCGCAGGGCGCCGGCCTCCCGCCCACTCCCGAGGCACTGCCGAAGTTCCGGTAGCCCTGCCCGCCCGAGATGATGGCCACGGAGCAGATCTCCTTGCGATGGGCATCGCGGGCGCACGGCCGACTGCGCACCCAGACATCGGGGTCATCGGCCATCTCGTAGATGGAGCCGTCCTCCTCGCTGTGCTCCAGGGCGGAGCCGTCGGCGGGCGCGGGTTCCCGCACGGAGAGCAGCGGGCCGGGGAGGTGGGCCGTGGAGCGCAGCCGGTACTGCAGGAGAATGCCCTTCTTGCGGGTCAGCTCCCGGCCCACGTGGCTGGAGGGTGCGGGCGCTGGCTCAGGAGCCTGTCCATCCGGCTTGTCCTCCTCGGCCTTGGGGCCCTCGGCCTCCTCCTGGTCAGTCCGGAGGATGTCCAGGGCCAAGATGCTGGTAGCCACGGCCAGGAAGGTCACAGGCCCGCAGTGACCATTGAGGGAGACCATGCCTTTCCCTGCAGTCGTGGGGCGAGAGAAGGGGTCAAAGGTCCAGAGCTTTAAGCAAGGCACCCCCACGTCTCTGGAAGAACTTTATGATGGTGGGGGTTGGGGGGCTGTCACTGCAATCTATATTGGAACGTTGCCAGGGGGCCACGGGCCTGGGGTAGGGCTCTCCCATGCTCCAGGCTACTTTGTGGAGTGAAGCAGGACAAGAGTGACCTTCTAAAACACCAGGGACCCTGCGTGTGAAAGTGCCTGCCGCTCCCTGCCTGAGCCACAAGCACGGCTCAGGGCGGGCCTTTGCCCACGCCATTGCCTCCATAGACAGAGCCTTTTCCCCCACCTGATTCTCTAACATCCGTGGAAGCCCAGCTCAAGCTCCTCCACAGCACATCCTTCTGGAAATCACCATGGAGAGCTGATCACTGTCTCTGTGCCCAGAGTCCGTGGACCCCCACTTAGCACCTGCCACCCTGAACTACAGCCGCCCCACCAGACCATCACTCCTTGGGGGCAGGGTCTCTGCCCAGTACATCCCTGCAACCCCAGGACCCAGCCCAGGATGAATATAACCTCTATGGTGCAAGCAGGAAATCTCAGAATTTAGGGCTTTTCTTCAGCAGGAAATCTCAGATCTGGTGGGGCTGGCCTCCCTTGGGGCTCCTCGCTCCCACTCACCCCTGCTCTCAGGGAGGAGGCCCAAAGCTCTGGGGTCCTTTCTGATTCGCTTATCCTCCTGGGCCTTGGTGTGTGGCAGACCTTCCTCTAATTTACGCACACACATTCGTACAGAGCCCCGAACCCCAAGGAGCCCCCAGCTATGTCTCTCTCTGGACCCTGGTCATTTTGAAGCTGCAGTGGGGAGGGAACAGAATGGGCCCGGCAGAGCCTCTGCTATCAGTCAGGTGTCTCAGCCAGTCTCCAAGCCACCTGGCCAATATGTACTACTGGGCCCATTTGCCAGACTGGGAAACTGAGTCTCAGAAAGAAAGTAGGAGACAATGGGGCCAAGGTGATTTAATTGCATTGTACCATCTCAGTGCTGCCTGAGATGACAGAGAAAACCAGAGAAGAGACACCCCCCAAACATCTGGGCATGATTCACCATTCCCCCAGGCCCCTCCACCTGCAGCTGACTCCTGGGCCCCGACAGGACTTTCCCAGAATCTCACCTGTGATCTTGGGGATGCCTTCCAGCCGAGGCACGGGCAGCAGGACGATGACACCCTGGTCGGTGCCCACCCAGAGCAGACCCTGGCAGATCAGGAGGCTGGTCACGCACACGTGCTTCTGGCCTGCAGTGAGAGAGGTCAGCATGAGCAGAAGGCTCCCGGGGGCAGCAGTGGGTGCTGGGAGCCACCTCAAAGTGAGGAAGTGGTACAATCCGGGCACCGCTGGGGAGACAAGCAAGAGGCTGGACGGGGTATGGTTAAGAGCGGGGAGGCTGACCTGGCTGGGGCCCGGCCCCTGGACGCCAGAGCCGAGTGCTCCCTCAGCCAGCCTCAGTTTCCCCTGTAACCTGGGGCTGCTGCAAGGAGGCCAGGAGGGAACGCCACAGAGCAGGGTGCTGGCCCCTGTGAGCATCCCCATAGAGGGGCTGGGTGCTCTGGCACACGGGGCAGGCCCAGGGGCCCACACCAGGGTCCCTACCAGCCGCCTGGGAGTGAAGCCAGGGAGGCCTGGGAAGGTCAGGTTCAAGGGGAAAGAGGTGGGTGCAGATGGGATGCATGGGAGGGGCCAGGGTGGGTACGAGAAGCAAAGGGAATTAACAAATGGCTGCAGCCCCTAACTTTCCAGCCCAGACTGGACACGTGGCCCACATGGGCCTTCCTCCCTGTGGTCCCTGGGCCCGGCAGGAAGAGGACAGCTCGGTGCCAGAACAAGCACGTTTCTGACATCGGCCCAGATCAGCTCTGATTGGCTCTTCCCTGGGTGCTGTCTCCTCTTTGCAGCAAACAGCGCGGGCAAGAGGGATCCCACTGCTCTTCACGGGAGGAAGACAGTGTGGCTGCGCAGCCAGTGGCCCAGAGCAGGGCAGGCAAGGACAACATTTCACAGCCTTGTCCTGAGGTGAAATGAGTCGAGGAGTGTGAGTCGCTGGAACCAGACGGTGCTCCCGCCGTTATAGTTGCTGATCTATGGCCAACAGTCCGGTCGGTGAGAATGGGCGTGAAGGAGAGGCCCAGAGCGGACGCCTGGCTTCCAGAGGGCTGGCCCGCTTCTTGCCCGGATCCTTGGGGCCCGCTGAGAGGGGCTGGTTCTCCCCGAAAGGAAATTCTCACTCCCGCCACGCATCTCGGCCATAACAATGCCATGTGACGTGTGAAATGACGCCCAGGGTCTGCAATGGGCACCACAGCAGGGCTCACAGCTGGGCCCCCTTCAGAGGTGAGGCCCCAAACGGCGTTTCTAGCCAGGCCCAGCAACACTCACGTTTGCTCTGGTCTAACGGAAGCCTGGCAACCATTGAGAGGCATGCATGGCACAGATGCTATGCCCATTTCCCAGATGGGAATGTCAAAGCCTAGAGTTCTCCCAGCTGGTGAGTTCAGGGTGGGGAGCCGCACTCGAGCCCCTGCCTATGACAGCCTGGTACTCCCAATGCCTCTCTGCTCTTGCGCAAACTGCCTCAGGTCCATACAAGGAGGGGCAGGGGCCTCCTCTGCAGAGCAAACTGTCTTGGAGGAGAATGATGGGGTTCCAGTCACCCCGGAAAAAGGATTTCTATCACACCCTGTGCCCTACAGCCTTGTCTAACCCAGCGTACCCTATCCATCCACTCACTCGGAACCCCAGGACATTCCCAGCACCTATTGTGTGCAGGTGTGGGAGGCACAGCCGGAACCACACACAATGTTCTGCTCTTGAGCAGCAAACACTCTGGAACGGTGGTTCTCAACCTGTGGGTGTCACGACCCCTTTGGGGGTCGAACGACCCTTTCACAGGCGTCGCCTAAGACCATCGGAAAACACAGATTTTTACATTACGATCATAACAGTAGCAAAATTACAGTTATGAAGTAGCAACAAAAATAATTCCATGGTTGGGGGTCACCACAACATGAGGCATTGTATTAAAGGGTCGCGGCATTAGGAAGGTTGAGAACCGCTGCTCTAGAACTTTCTGCTCATGTTCTCTACCAGAAGGTCCAATTACATAGCCATGAACCACGTGACGATTGAGCACTTAAAATGTGGCCAGTGGGGCTGAGGGGTTGACCTTTCCATTCCATTTAATTTTAATAGTGGCTACCGTGTCCATGCAGTCCTGGAAAGGGAAGTGAAACATAAACCAGGAACATAAACACCAGCAGAGGATTCCCATGGGGTGATGGAGCAGGCGAGGGGGGTCCTGGGACTTCATGCCTCAGTCTGCTTCCGGGAAGGATGAAGAGGTAGGCGGGAGGATGGAAGATCAGGATGACAGGGAGAAGGCAGCCACGTCCAGGCAGCCCGGGCATGGAAACCAGCACGTGCAAAGGCCCTATGACAAGAACCAGCTTAGCAGGCCGGTGGGACAGACTGGAGCCAGTGCAGCTCGGAGATCAGGGCAAACGCGAGGTGAGTAGAGGGAGGTAAGGACGAGTCGGGGTAAGGACAGTGCCTGTTCATTCTGAGAAGTGACCAGAAGGTCTACCAGGTGTGTGATTGACCTGATTTTAGAGGAGCGTTTCAGCCGTGTGACGGAAGAAGCGGGTATAAGATGGTGACAGAGATGCAATGGTGGCCGGAAGAAAATGAGAAGCCAACAGGTTCGAGACCCGTTTTGATGCAGCACAACAGGCCTGTGGATAGACCAGAGTGGGAGGAGAGAAAGGGGAGGAACCGAGAGCAACTCCGGGGTTTTGTCTCGTGCAGCCGGGTACATGGCAGTGACCCTGACGGAGCTGTGGGGGGGGGGGGGGGGCCCCGGCGTGGGCTGGAAGTCCAAGTTCTCCGCCGGATGTGTTGCCGGAGATGCACGTTAGACAGCCAAATGGAGCTGTCAGCAGGCGGGGAGATATATGAGTCTGGCGATACGAGGCAAACTCAAAAAGTCATATTCGCGGTATTGATTCAGTGTGGAAATGCAAACCACACCAGAAAAACAGCCAGCTCATTACTTGACGGCGGGCACGATTTATTTCACACGCAGCACGTGCGGGCCCGTGGAGCCGGGACTCTGCCTCACACCCGTGTCAACTACGGGACACCTCCAGGCCCGCGCCAGCCCTCGGGAAGTCCGAGCAACAGACTCAGGCGACGAGCTCTCTCTCGTCACCAGCTGTCTTCCCTCCTGACCCTGGCCCTGGCCCATAACTACCCTCTTTCTTCCCTCTCCTTATTTCCTGTTCGCTGTCCCCAATATAAGCTTCATGAGGACAGAGGCCTATCCGTGCCCAGGGTCCATTCCCAGTACCATGGCCCATGGCAGACACTCAGAAAGTAGATGGGTGGGTGGGTGAATGAATGAATGAATGAATGAATGAAAAATATAGGAAAGTGGGAAAGGACACCGGTGCTGATGTCACTGACTTAACTGTGTGAATTAGCAAGTCACTTTCACTGATCGATGGCTATTACAAACCGACCTGGCTCAATTTTATGATTATTAGAAATATACACGTACATATGCAGCATAGATAGAGATAATATATATACATTGGTTAAGCACAGCTCTTAGCCCTAGTACACAATCAATAAAGGCAGGCTATTAGGAAAACAGCTATAATTATTAAAAGGACCTAGACTCTTCAGACCAGCTCCACCAGAGCCATAAACCCACAAAAACAATAAAGCCAAGCGCCGAAACAGTGGCCAATGTTTCATCTCTAGCGCCTCACCCCCTTTTCCGAGGCCCTAGGAGCCTGAAGACCAGAAGGAGATCATTTCCTGGTGCCCCTGCAACCTCCCACCCACCCCCGCCCCCCACTCCCACCCGCATTCCCATAGCCAAAACCCAGCGAGCAAAAGGAAGGCAGCGAGAAACCCAAAGAGATGCCGGAATTGAGAAATGACTTCATCATCAGACCTCATTCTGCGGCCCCTTCCCCCTCCCCCACTGCCTCGAGGGAAAGAGCAAGGCACCTTCCAAACAGTCCGAGAGAAAAAAATTCTAATGGTGGATAAATATTTTATCACAGAGACTTAATGCAGCAGTGTGCCGCTCGCCCGAGCCATCTATCTGGAGATATGCAACTTTAAAAAGCTCCAGCTCTCGGAGAACATTTTATTAATGACCTGTCTAGTTAAGAGGAGGAGGGAATTTAGGCTCAAAAATGCATTAATACCAGTCGGGTGCCGAGGAGGACGGGGGTCGGGGGTGGGGGTGGGGGTGGGGAAGGAAGCGTGATAAATATTTTACATGCCCTTAAAGAAATCCACGCGTAAAGGAGGAACAAATTTATTACTAATTATGCAATTATTTCATTTGCTGGTGTGGGCCAAGAAAAAAATACTTAAAAGCCTTTTCTAAATATTTCTAATAAAGAATGGAAGAGTCTGGCTCTGTTGTTCTTTAGCCGAGGCACAAGGTGGGTGGATTGGAAGCCGCCCTCCGCCCCAGGCTAGTTCCGGCCCAGCATCCCTTGGGGGGTTGGGGGAGGGACCTCAGGTATGGGGGCTCTTGGTGTGGTGTAGAAACGGTCAGGCCGGGGGGAGAAGACCCAGGGCAGTAACCTTCAGGAAGCCCTGTACCCCGAAACCTCAGCCTTCATCTTGGGCGCGCCCAGAGGCCCAGCCCCAAAGAGGTCCTATAAGTCTAGGGGTGGCTCTGTCTGCTCTGACGTAGCTGATGAGGTAGGAAGGGCATGAACTCAGAGGGTGGGGGTGAGCAAGGAGCCCCTTGAAAGATGCATGGCCCACAGTAGCCAGTGTGACCAGGGATGGTGATGGCCGAGGCGGCATGATGGAGCCGATGACCGTGCACAGCACCATGGGGGACTGAGACTTACTCAAGCCAGAGCTGCACCATCTCAGCCCCACACCTCCCTAAGGTCAGAGAGGTCCCCCACCCGCACCCCGTCTCAGGGCTGCAAAGGGGCAGAGCCAGGATCGCAGCAGGGCCTGCCCGACTCCAGGTTCAAGGCTGCCCTACACCAGCATGGTCAAGCTCTGACTCAAATCTCGGCCCCTCACCATATAGATGGGGAAACTGAGGCCCAGGAAGGTGTACGGCACAGTAAGTCTGTGAGAGAGCTGCGATTCGCGCCCTGGCTCCCGCCTCGTCAGCAGCATGACCTTGGACCAGTCGTTTAACCTCCGGGGCCTGGGTGGACCTGGCTCTGAAATAATCATCACCAGGATGATCGTTCTCCCTTCTCTGAGGGGAAAGTGCAAAGAGCAGATCAGCAGGGGGCGTGGGCCCGTGTTTTGAACGTCCGCCATGAGTCAGGTGCGCGGTGGGAGCCAGAGATTTTCCACTGGCAGCCAATCTGTCCACAAATCCACCTCCGGGCCCCGGGAACCGTGACTCTTCCTCTCACTCTCCCCACTCCCACAGATGACACTGACAAGATCAGAAAGGCCCCGAGATGGGGCAATTTCCTCCTTATCCCGCTAACTGGAGATAATTTAGCTATCAGCATGAATGGGGGATATTTTGTGATACAGAGACACATCTATCATAGCTAAACGGATTTACTTTGTAGGATGGCTAAATCCTATGAAATGCAAAAAAAAAACACAAAACCATAAAGCTGCAAAAGAAAAAGACCCATAACATGGGCCCCGCAAGCCCCTCTCGCCCCCAGGAAACAGGTGAAGGGGCATTTCTTCTCCTGGTGTACCCACTACACCCCAGACCAGGTCACACTGCAAGGTGCCATCCCACATCTGATGGCATTTCCAGGAACCGGGAACCACTGCCAGGCCCATAGAGGGCCGAGAGGTTCCGGGAGGCAGAGAGACCCGGCCCAACGTGATTGAGCCAGGACTCTGGGCCCCGTTAAAGTCATCCCTTCCTGCATCACACACGCTGGGACTCTGAAGTGAGTCTGTAATGACCCCTTGTGACCCCAGTCTTGCCTCTGGCCAGCGGCCTGACCACAGACCAGCCTCCTGACCTGCTGAACAAACCTCAGTTTCCGCATCTGTACAGCGGGGATGACCCCCAGATCATGGGGTTAAGATGAAGTGAGACCCTGTAGGTAAAGCGCCTGGGACCTCACTCACAGTAGGACTCATGGCGGGGTGGTAGTTAATTACATACTATGGCTGTTTGTTGTTGATCTGGTTAATAAAAGATCCCCTGTGGCCACAAGTCGAGGGCAGTCTCAACCAGCTGGAGGAAGCAGGGGCCAGGGTGACTTCTAGGTGCTCTGTGTGGGGTCAGGAACCGTGCCTCTGGGGTAAGGCAGGGTCCCACAGCCGCCAAGTGCTGGGAACGTGCCTGCCCTCAGCCCGGCCTCACACAATGGGGGGTCAGTCCCTTTTAGCAACACAACCCCGTAGCCCATCTGCCAAGTACTGGTAACAATTGGTGCCAGGCCCTCAGCCTGCCATGCCTGCTCTGTGCCTGGCCCCAGGGCCCTTCACTCCCCAGCTGCTAAGACCAGCTGAGCCTGCAGTGCCTGGGCGAGATGGAGCTTCCTCTTCCTCCCAGACCAACGCGGGCCGGCCGCCTGTCTGGCAGAAGCTGGGCCAGGCAGCGAGGAAGGCAGGCTGCCGCAGCTGGCTCTGTCGCCTGCTCTAAGGCCAGCTGTGGGCAGGAATGGGCCCCGAGCAGATGGCCGCCCTGGCTCTCCCCGCACAGCCTGCAGGGGTCTGGGTGGCAGGGCTGCAGATTTTAAGGGAAATGCCTGGAGCCAACTCTACCAAAGCCTCAGACAGATACGGGGCAAGGGTTCGGTGCGCTCCAACCTTAACCCTCTCCATCACCTTCACCAACGGCTCTGCAGGAGGAAGCGCAGGCCCCCCTCCCAGCCTGGCCAGGGAACTAAAAGGGAAGCTGCCTTTCTTAGAAAAACCTCTGAGAGAAGAGCCCCTTGCTCAGCCCTCGCTCTTTCCCTTCACCTCATCCTGAAGGTGATTCGAGGCAGAATTAGTTTTCTGTCCACCTGAGGAGTGGCAGGTGTAGACAGGCCTGGTTCTCACCCAGATGGCTTTTTAGCAGCTGCCTGGCTTGGGAGAGTCGCTGAGCTCAGAGCCTCACTTCCTGCGAGCCCGCGCCCCCTGTGCTACAGGTGAGGGGGCATGTGGTGACAGCGAGCAGGGCTTTAAAAGGACAGTCCTGGGCCCGAATTCTAAACCCCCCACTGCCTGCCTTGGAGGCCCAGTTTCCAGGCTGACCCAAGGCTCCCACAAGATTGAGATGGACTGAGAGGATGCATCTCTGCCGGCTGCCAATGTCCGCGCCCTCCCTCCATAGGCCGGGGACCAGGCCCCGCAGCCTCACCTGGCAGGAGGAAGGTGGTCCTGGTGGCGATGTTGATCTCCTGCAGGTGCTCCAGCGTCTCCGTGTGGAATAGGCGGATGGAGGAACCGGAGGAGAAAGCCATCCAGACACCGCTGCCTGCCTTCACCATGTGCGTCACGCTCACGGCCTCGTCCTGGTGCGCCTCGAAGCTTTGCTGCGGACAGAGCGGGGGTGTCGGTGCAGGGCCAGCCCAACACTCGGGGCCACGCTGCTCTGGCCTCTGCCTGGACCAGCGGAGGCCAGAAGGAAACCCCAGCAGCCCAGCAGTGGCATGTTGGTCATTGTTTAACAGGCAGAGGTACCCTGGTGTGTCGTGTCTGCCAATTGCCATGGTGTAAACACTTCCAACAGGGCCAATCTCAAGCTACCCACACGACATCACTAACCAAGGAGCAGGGAGAAATTCACACTCGCCAGGCTCTCAGGAGGGGACAGGACCCGGCTCTAGCATGCCACTGGGACAGGAGAGAGAGAGAACTAAAGGCAATGGAAGGAAGCAGCCGCTTGCATATTATCTAAACTTACAAAGGCAACCAACACAACTACCGGGAAGAGAGGTGGGTGCTGTGAACCAAACCCCCACCTTTTACAGCGAGTAGGCAACACAGAATGTCCAAAACTGATAAGCCAGCAGCCAGCAGGGCAGACAAGTTACAGTCATGGCAGGTGAATGAAAAACAGAAACAGTGACAAGTCTTTCCTCCCAGAAAGGGGGCTGGGGATGAACCGTTCTGTGCTATTTGATTTTTTTTTTAATAGGTGGATGTATAATTTTGGTCTTTTCAAGAAAACCTCTTTTTTAAAGAGAGAGGACAGTCAGAATTCCCATCCCCTACAGGACAAAGTCCAAGTTCTTTAACTCGGCGGTCAACCTGCCTCTGCCTCAGCTCTGCCCGGGCAGGCTCCCTCCACGCCAGGCCGGCCCGAGCCTGTGTGGGAAGGACACTCACACTCAGGAGGAACCACGCAGCCAGGCCTCCGCCCTCACGGTGACCTGGGTGCCGTGTGCATCCCCCAGGGCCTCCTAGCAACAGCCTTTCAGCACCTGAAGACTCCCCCCGGGATGATGCCCCTCTTCCACGAGGCACTCCCCACCGCCCTGGCACCGGGCCACTTTCTGCACACAGCTCTCCACTGTCCAGCCCCGTGACACCTATGCCACCCTGTGTCTGCTCGGCGCCTCCCAGCCTGGACGATGCTCAGCCCAGGGACCAACGCCCAGTAACATGTGGTCACAGAGTGAACGGACGGACCCTTGAGCTTCATCTACAACATCCAGATGTTGCTCAGAGGCAGACAACTCCAGCACAGCAGATGGAAATCGACCTATGCACCCAACCACTGGGGACAGTCAGGTACCTCCGACGTACCCACCCGGTGGACGGTTCCACACCCATTCAGAACCGCTTACACAGTCTGCGGAAAGAACATGGGAGAATGTGACGGTAGAGCAGGGCCTGGAAACACAACGAGGGAGAAAGATGCGCAGGGTGGTAACACGACTCGGCTTTTTGGCTGCAGAGTCACTCTGGCCAGAGCCTCAGCCCCACTCCATCCCATCTCACATCACCACGCGGTTTCCCAGGGAGACGAAGAAGCTGGGGAGGGCTCGGGGTCCTCCACGGGGAACCAAGGCAATCAACTCAGAGCTCGCTCCCGGTCTCGTTCCTGACCCAGTGCGGGGCCCAGGAGGGCAGGGCTTTGAGGCGGCCACAAAATTGCTTTTTCCAAGCCAGTCCCTGAGGGCTGAACTCTGCGTCCCAGCTGGGGGAGTGGGGTGCTCTCAGAGGCAGGGTTCTGCAGCTCGCCCTTACTGGGGGACCCTGAGAGCAGCAGCGATAGCTCCCCCTCAGACAGGAAGTTCACCAAGGGCAGGGGCGCATCTCCATCAACGTGGGGGCTCCCCGGGAGCAGCGAGAGGGCAGGGAGCCATTTCCTCCCTCAGACCCGCGGCTCAGACTAGGGGCTCCTGGAGGCTGGGGGTTCTCTGTCCCTCTTTCCTCAGCACCCCATCCCAGTGAAGGCCCAGGTGCTGGAGACTCAGCCAGGGAGCCTCTGGAATTTGGGGAGAGGCTGAACCCCTCCCAGCCTTCACAAAGCCAAGTCCAGATCATGCAATGCCAGGTGAGTGCAAGGCAGGGCACAGGGGAAGTGAAATTTCCATTTTTCTGTCCTTTCACCCCAAACCTGCTGCCCATAGTCCTGTAACCCTAGCTTCCAGTTCCCCTTCTTTAAAACCTCTGTATTGAATCTATTGGGGTGACATTGGTTAGTGAAATTGCACAGGTTTCAGGAGTACAGTTCTATAACACGTCATCTGTACACTGCATTGTGCTCACCACGCCAAGCCAAGTCTCCTGCCCTCCCCACCAATCCCCTTTACCCTCTTTCACTCCCTCCTCCCCCGCCCTCTGGGCATCGCCCCTGCTGTCTGTGGGGGAGGTTTGGGGTTTTGTTCCGTGTTGCTTAATCCCTCCACCTTTTCCTCCAGTCTGCACAGCTGAGAGGCTGCTCCTTCCAGGAAACCCTGGCGGAGGGGGTGCTATCCTCCAGAAGAGCCTGCGCCAGAGACAACTCCCGGGGCCTGGCTGGGAGAGGCTGGCAAGGATCTCACCGAGGAGACACTGCAGCCGACCTCACTTCCCAGAGCGCCCCCTCGGTGAACGGGCGGATGGGCGGATGGGGAGCAGGTGCCCCGCCCAGACTTTCCCAAAGCGGCTCTCGCATACTTGTACACAGAAGCACATGCACACACCTGGGCTGCGAGGCTCCTGCCCGGCTCCTGCAGAAAAGTGAGCGAAAAAGCCAGACCGAACTGAAACCAAGAGGCCTGGGACCACAGAAAGCCGCCCCCAAATCTGCAGCCAGCCGGTCCTGCTGCTGTCAGAACCGAATTAAAGGAGAAGTGAGGGGTGGGAATCCAGGCCCAAAGGGCTTTGCAATCCGCTAACCCAGTGGTAGGGCGGGTGGGAGCAGGGCAAAGGTAGAGATGAACCACAGCACAGCAGCCCCACACGCCTCGGTTCTCTCTGGGCTCCCCAGGACCCTTCCCTGTGCAGGGCACAGAGGGCAGGAGCAGTGGCACGCCGGCATCATGTGCCCAAGGGAGCTGAAGAAGCAGAGGGCAGCACCCCATGGGTGTAGGTGGCACAGAGGCCCACCCTTGCTGCCCACGGGGCTCAGAGCTGACAAGCCAGGCAGCTTGTTTTGTTTTCAAAATGAGGTGCTCCCTTGCCCAGAAAGGAGCTCAGAAATTGCAGGGGAGGCTGTCACCTCAACCAGAGCAGAGGCGCATCTCCATCAAAGCAGGGCCTCTCCCTTCCTCCCCACCAGGGCCAGGAGATACACTGTCCACCTGGCACCCCAACTCATGGCTTCCCATTTCTCACCTCTAGATGCCTCCTGTGACCCCTACCGGTATTGGGGGCCCAGAAGTGGGGCTTTAAGACGATCCTACAAACTTGTAGTAGGAGTGGTGGTGGTCATTAAAGGGGAGGGGCTGCTGAGGGACAGTATAGTCACAGATTCTCCAAAAATCACCTGCAGGTGACCCTACATTACAATGGGACTCTGGTACCTTTAAGATGGGGAGACCTGGCGAACCCCCCTGGGCCCAGTGATCAAGATGGGGGCCAGCCTGTATGTCCCACCTCCTTGGGTGATGGGACAGGAAGTCACATTTGGCCAAGCATCTGGCCACTCAAATCTCAGCACCAGGAAACAACTGGGCAATTCCAGATTATGGGACTTTTTACAAGACACTGGCTTGGACATCTCAAAAAAGTCCATGTCATGGACACACACACACACACACACACACACACACACACACACATGCGTGTGTGCAAAGGGATTATTCCTGATCAAAGGGAGACTAAAGAGACATGATGATCGAATGCAACACGCAGCCCTTGCTGGATGCTGGCTGGGGCTGGGGCGAAGCTGTGAAGGAAACTCCGGTGGAAATGTGCCTATGGAGAGGACAGGCAGTCCTTGGGTTACGTCAGACTCAATGTACATTGTTTCATGGTTATGTCGCCACTTCCATTTATTTATTTTTTTAAAAAAAGTTCCGTCTTTTTGACGTATGTACATATGCACTTTATGTTTTTTATTATTTGTTTACCACAAGTAAAGGTCAGGAATTGTCATCTTTCTTTTAAATTGTTTTTGCTGTTTCACTTCATTGCTGCTGTGTATGTGGTCCATGAGAGAGATGTAGGTGAGTTCCGACTTACGGCGAAAATCACGTTACGTGGCACCCTAAGAATGGATCTCCGACGTAACCCAAGGACCTACTGTACACTGATGTCACGTTTCTGGGTACGTTACATGTTACTGAAGTCACAGGAGAGACATGCTGAAGGATTTGCATGTGGGGGTGATAATGCCTACAACTCGCTTTTAAATGGTTTACCCCAAAAAGAGGGGGGGCTGTATATGCATAATTTGGGAGTGTTAGGAATTAAGACAAAATGTTAACTGGCTTACTAGGTGAAGAATACATGTGTGCTCATGGTACTATTCTTTCAACTTGCCGGTAGTTTTAAATTTTTTGTAAATAAAAAGTTGAGTAGGGAGAGGCAGTTATTTAAAAAAAAAATTAAAAGCTGGCCGCTGTGGGGGAGACCTGGGTCTGCCGGCCGGCTCCCCAGGTTCCCAGCTCATCCCTGGCCAGGGTGTGGGGTCACCTCTCTCTGTCCATGGTGCTGGGAGGTGCTCTGTGCACGCTGGCTGCAGTCAGGAGCCGGTCGGGGAGACGGGAAGAAACCAGGGGTCCTGCACGGGCTCACGGCGCCCTGTCCCCTTCGCCCTGTCCCCCCAGCCTCAGGGCAGCCCCCACAGGCCCTGCACAGAGGGCTTCGGTGAGTGAAGTGGCCCAATTAGTGCTGACAGCAGCCAGCCTCCAGTCGTGCAGGGTGCCTCCGGGTGACGCTCTGTGCTTGGTTCCCACAAATTCCCAGGTAAGCAGCTCAGAATTCAAAGTCATTGGAGCTAAGATGATGGAAAGGAGCTGGGAAGGAGCGCTGGGGCTTTGGGGGGCCAGGAGCTGCCGGGGCAAAGGCCAGGGGCTGGCAGCTCTGCTTGTTGGGCTCCTACTATGCGCCAGGCTGCTCCCAGGCCCCAGTGTCCATCCTCACAGAGACCGTATGAGAGAAGAGGAATGTGCCCAGCAAGGGGACGGGACGAGCCGGGTGACCCACAGGCAGGGGCGGAGCTGGGCACGGACCCAAGCTCAGTGATCTCCCCAGCACCCTCAGGCCCAGCACCCGGGCGGGGTGTAGTGCCAAGGGGCTCTGGTCTCCCACTCCCGACTCAGTCACCACCCCTGCTGGCCGAGGAGGCACCATCCTGGGCCCCGAGACCAGCCACAGAACCGCAGCAACTCTGCCTCCACCTGACACCCCGCACCACCAGTCCGTCCTCATCTAACGGGCGGGACACCGAAGCTTCCAGAACCAGCGTGTGGAGTCACTCTGTCAGCCCGAGGTCACACTCCAGCTGCGCACTAGGCAGCCACCGTCCCTTTTTATATATTTCTTTATTGATCTCAGAGAGGAAGGGAGAAGGAAAGAGAGAGAGAAACATCAATGATGAGAGAGAAACATTAATTGGCTGTCTCCTGCATGCCCCCCACTGAGGATCGAGCCTGCAACCCAGGTATGTGCCCTAGGCCGGAATCGAACCTGGGACCCTTCAGTCCACAGGCTGATGCTCTATCCACTGAGCTAAGCCGGCTAGGCCCGACCCTTTCTTTGTATGCCTTGTTCTTATAACCTTTCCACAGCTGAGGGAACACGCTGCGAGGCTGAGTGACAGTCGCTGAGTCACTGTGCTTAGGAAATGAGGGTGGGGGGGCCAGGATTCCAGCTTAGGGTGGCCGACTTGTCCAGTTTGCCCAGGGAGGTCCCCGTGGTAGCACGAGACATCCAGCTCCTCATCCTGGGCAAACTGGGGCGGCTGGGCACCCTCCTGGGTCTCCAAAGCCCACACGCACACCCACGTGCACGGGAGCCTCAGCCGATGCCTAGACGCCCTGCCTCCAGAATCCGACCCAGTCTAGGCCGAGTGACCATGTGCTCGAAGCAGAGCTGCCCTTCCAGGTGCATTTCTTCTTCTTTTTAAATACATTTTAATTGATTTCAGAGAGGAAGGGAGAGAGAGAAAGAGAAACATCAATGAGAGAGAATCACTGATTGGCTGCCTCCTGCACGCTCCCTACTGAGGATCAAACCCTCATCCCGGGCGTGTGCCCTTGACCAGAATCGAACCTGGTTCCCTTCAGTCCACAGGCTGACGCTCTATCTCCTGAGCCAAACCAGCCAGGGCATTTCTGACTGCGGCATCCACCTCCACCTCTCACCAGCAGTCAGTTAACAAGTCTGGGCCTCAGTGTACCCATCTGTAAAGTGGGGATGAGGCCATTCCTGACTTCACCAGATGCTGGGCTCACAGAGACCCTTATGAGAAACATGGAAGGGACAGAGGGACGGACAGCCCCATCAGCTTCAGAACTGAGAGCCAGCCCCAAACTTTCAGCAACCCACCATGGAACTGACGGTGCAAAGTTTGGTGTCTCTGGTGCGTTTTTCTAGAAAGATGGCCAACCGGCACCCAAAAGTTAAGCGTCGGCCTGCAAACTGAAAGGTCCCAGGTTTGGTTCCAGTCAAGGGCACGGACCTTGGTTGTGGGCACATCCCCAGTGGGGGCGTGCAGGAGGCAACTGATCGATGTCTCTCTCTCATTGATGTTCCTAACTCTCCATCCCTCTCTCTTCCTCTCTGTAAAAAATCAATAAAGTCTATTTTTTTAAAAAGAAGAAGAAAGTGGGCACAGAGTTTGAGGTTGACCCCTGTCACCCCAACCACAGCCCAGGCCGAGGCACAGAGAGCACACCGTGGCTGGGGGGCTATCCCTCGGCGGCCGCACTGACATTTTGTCTTTAAAAACCAAACAAATTAAACCCTTGGGCGCATCTGGCTGTTCCGGAGGAAGCGGAAAGTAAAAGAACATGACCTCTTGATATTCTCCTCATTAGCGCTATTTCCTTTCCTTTTGTTTTCTTCCATTATGGGAGCCAGCTCAGCGGTCCCTCTCCATGGACACGTGAGGGGAGACCTCTGCATGACCGTATCCCGGCAGCCACTCCCGCCTCGCCCTGTATAAGCGGGTACCTGCTGCCCGCTCCCCCCCACCTCCCCAGCCATCGCAGGGACCTTATGGAGACCAAGATGGGACATGCACCTCCGGCACCTGTGCATGCCTGGGCTGCCGTCACATGGCTCAGCTCACCTCACGGTGTCCTGCCACCCCCACGAGGACGGGGGACCCCTGAGCCTCTGATCGGGTGAGGAAGCCAGGCCCAGAGCTGAGTGAGCCCTCTCGGATAGAGGGGGTGAAACTCAGTGTGCCTGGCTCGCCCTCCGCATGACACTCACTGTGGCCGGAGATTATCTTGTCATCTGCTTCCTAAGGGGCAGACAGTGAGGCCAAGGGCTCAGAGCCAGACTGTCAGGTTCAAGTCCAGCTCCACCACTTCCTGCCTCAGGTTCCTCCACCTTCCAATGGGGGTGATAAGATAACAACTACAAAGGGGTGCTGTGAGGATTACAGGAGATGCCACTTGCCAAGTGCTTGGAAGAGCCTCTGAGAGGAGTGAGCTTCAGTAAGGGTTCTCTCACTGGGGGTGGGGGTAGTGTCTGCCAAGCCGTGACCCCCACCACCACACCCACCGCAGAGGGGCAGGTGCATGAGGACAGGGGCCACTGATGGAGCCCAGTTCCTGGGACAGGGACTGAAAGTGCTGGCAGTGCCCGTCAGCAGATGACTGGATCGGAAAACGATGGTCCATCTACACAATGGAATACTATGCTGCCATCAAAAAGAAGGAATTCTTACCATTTGCAGCAGCATGGATGGACCTGGAGAGCATTATGCTAAGTGAAATAAGCCAGTCAATGAAAGAAAAATACCGCATGATCTCACTCATTTGTGGATAATAAAGAACATTATGAACTGATGAACGAAAAGATAGATTCAGAGGCAGTAAAGCATCAAAGAGACTGACAAATTACAGCGGGAAGGTTAGGGAGAGGTAGGGTAGATAAGAGATCAACCAAAGGACTTGTATGCATACATATAAGCACAACCAATGGACACAAGACACTGGGGGGTTAGAGTATGCATGGGAGTGGGGGGGCAGTGGGAAGATATGTATACATGTAATACATTAATTAAAAACAATTAAAGTTAAGAATAAAAAAAATTAAATTAAAAAAAGAAAGTGCTGGCAGTGCCTACCTCTGAGCCGGGAGAGGAAGGGAGAGGCAGCCGGGACAGCTCTGAAGCAGGGGTGGATGTGGTGGGAGCTTTGATCTGGAAAGATCCCCGGCAGCCAGGCCTCAGACCTAACTCCAGATGTCTGGCTCTGGCTGCTCTGTGCTCTACCTGCTTCCCGGCTCCAAGAGCAGATCTAGTTGCATCGTTAGACCCTGCCTGGGCCCTTGCCCCTGGTCATCAGAGCCCTGCTTACAGCCTGTGCGCCACATCTATCAAGCTTAGTCTGGGAGTGCGTTCTGTAATTATCCCATTTTACAGGTGGGGAAACTGAGGCAATCAGTGGTCAAGCCAGGGGCTGAAGCTAGCCAGCTCAGCTCCCGAGCCCTCAATGACCACCATCGGAGCTGAGCTCGGACCAGGCAGCAGAGGAAGCCAGGAAGGCCTCTCCAGAAAGGTCCCGCCAGGCAGACCCTCCCCCAGCCCAGCTGTGGGGCCTGAGCTGGCAGCACCTGAGGCCTCAGTGAGCACTAAGCACCAGACGGCTACACCTCTGCCGGTGTGGCTCATTGGATGGTGTCTACACCGCAGCCCGGCTCTGGGTCCCAGTCTCAGCCTCCACTGTACGTATGAGGGCCCAGCACACGGCCCGGCACCCGGGGGGTCTGTCCCCGGCCCCGTGTGTCCCCGCCCAGTTCCAGGGGGTGGGTGGGTGGCTGCTCCCTGGGTGTCTGTCCCCTCCCACCCCTGCAGCAACTCTCGGAGGGAGCGTGACCATGCCGAGGTGGAAGGACGTGGAGGAGCCACATGGAGGGAAGGACAGACAGACCCTGACAGCCAGGGGGCCAAGAAGGAAGAGGACTGACACCTGCTGCCATTGTCTGCCCCCCACTCACCTCCAGCTGCTACCCCCGGCCATTCTCTGCACACTGTCCCCTCCCATCGGCCTTCCCTGCTGTCTACCTGTTCTCCTCTGTGGCTTCACAGAACTCGTTCCTGAGCCAATAGCTTCAAACACGTATTTTTTTTTCCCCCAACCACGAAATCCTTTCATCAACATAAATCTTCCGGGGCTGGGGACGGGGGGCTGGGTACCCAATATTGCATATAAGACCTGAGCTCTTCCGGATGAGGAGAGAAGGGGCCTGGGGCCTGCACCTAGCCATCCCCGGCCCCTCAAGACGCGCCCGGAGACACCCAGGCTGGGCAACCACAGTCCTGAGCCCCCAGGGCCCCCCCAATCCCCCCCCCAACACACCCTGTCCTTCACAAGCACCCTGAGAGGAAGTTCTTCTGAACATCGAACCTCAGTTCTTCATGCTGCTGGAAGCCACTCACCCGCCTGGAACTTGTTACTGTCGGAGCCTCCAGGGAAGTCTCCGCAACCTTTAGAAAAATCGATTTCTCAAGTCTCACCTGCCAACTTATAATGTGAAAAAAGGAAAGAAAGAAAAGAACAAGATGACAGCAGTAACAACGAGACGCACACAAAAGGGAGAGAAAATTCAGGCGGAACTGCCGAACTGGAGGACTCCCTTGCAGGGAGGTGACCCCGACCCGCAGGCTCTGAGGGGCCCGGAGGCGGGGCCGGCGCCAAGGACTTGGCGGTTCTTTCGCCCTCCCCTCAATTTGCACGCCATTACCCGAGAAGCCTTGCGCCTGGCTTTCGCTTTTGTAAATTCCCACCCGTTTCGTGTCATAAATAAGACAGGAGACAGAAAACTAATACAGCCCGGTGATGCATTATTCATGCTGCACCTCACTGTTATGATAGATTTACAACCGCTAATACATGCAAACTAAGTTTGGGCACTAAACGTGAGAATTAAGGGTGGGGAAGGCGTGGACCTGGGGGTGGGCAGGGGCCAGTCTGAGGGCCATTAGTGCCCCGGAACCCAGAGGAGTTTCTCATCGGAGGTGCTGGTGACAGCAGGCAGCGCCTGGGAGCCAATGGGAGGCCCGGAAACCGGTTAGAGTCCACGGCTCTGCCCGCACCTCCCTTCCACGCTTAGCGGGCCACCCACCCCAGACAGAGCCATTTCCCTAAGGTAAAAGCCTCTGTCCTGCACAGCCCCTCAGTGAGCACCTACTAGGTGCCAGGCATGTCCTGCCGGGGGAGGGGGAGCCAGGGTGTGTGGAGGAGGGGTGGTGGGGTGCACAGGCTTTCCCCAGGGAGGGAACCGGGTCTTGTGGGAGAGGGTTGCCCCTATTAACCCTCACAACCCCACTGTGGGCGGGAGCCAGGCCTGGTCCCCAAACACGGGCACCACTTGCCTGTGGCTGGCAACTTCCCAGGCAGGACCAGGAGCCCCTTTTGGTAAAGGACAGGTCAGAGGAGAGACCTCTAGATGACCGGGCTGTCCCACCCACATAGGACCCACCCTCCTGGGCACCAGACCCTCTGACCAGCCCTTCACCAACTTCTTCCCGCTGTCTCCAGGGCTGGCCTCTCTGTCCCGCTCCCCGGAAGGCACACGTCCTCCCAGGACACTTTTCCCACTGCGATTTCTGGGGTGACAGGAGCCTCCCAGAAAGAATGGTCACAGAGTCAGGGCACACTCTCACCAGCCCCACCCCCCTCCAGGGCCTGCCCCACACAGGAGGGGCATCTCCACCTTCTCCCACTATCGCTGGCCGAGGGGTGGGGGCGGGGCCCAGCCTGGGACACAGCAAACCGGATAGGACAGGCCCTGTGCTCTTCCATGTACAGCCAGCGAGGCCGCGGACCCTGGTCAGGAGGTCATTTCAGACCATGGTCCATGCTCTGATGACAGTAAAGGCAGGCACAGTGTCAAGACTGTGACAGGCAGAAGAGACTTGGATGGAGCCACGCTGGGGGGGGCGGGGGTGTGGCTGAGCTGAGACTGCATGAGGAGGAGGAGCTGCCCGAGGAACGGCGTTCCAGGCCGGGAGCAGCAGAGGCCAAGGCCTGGGGGTGGGCAGGAGCTTGATATGTTCAGACACCAACGAGGGGTCAGCCTGGCTGGGGAGCGGAGGGCAGCGACTGCAGGTGCAAGGCCTGCCTCTGGCCCGCCTCCCCATCTGCAGCATGGCCCCGCTGGCCTCTGCAGCGGCCTGAGGCTCCCATCACATAGAACCCAGCCCCGGCTCCACCGCCCGTCCCTGCCGCCACTGCCACCTCCTCTGAGCAGGGGTGACGGCGTCCCCCGCCCGCACCGTGTCAGGGAGCAAGCCTTGCCCGGTGCCCAGATGGCCCCCAGCCGCAGAGCGCACCCCACACCGCTCAGGCCTCCTCTCTGCCTGCCCCCCCTCCCCTCCCCCCCGTAAGTGTTTTTAAATTGAGATGCACCAATCATGCCACGGCTGGTTTTCCCCTCCAGCGGTCGGTTAAAATGAACTCCAGACAACTGGATTAGACCGGAAGGTGGCCGCCGGTGGAGATAATGAACACGGAGGATGCGGTGTTGACACAGGCCCTGGCAGCTGCATCCCTGCTTCACAGCCTCCCTGCCGCCTCCACTGGGACCCGGAGCGGGACCAGCGGCACACGCAGCGGCAGGCGGCGGGCTGCTCCCCAGGAGACAGGCTCGGCCAGGTGAGGGGCAGCCAGCGGGGGCCGGCTGGGCCTCATGGAGACAGCCGGGCGGGTGGCCTGTCTTGGAGGCCTCCAGGGGAGCCATCCACACCACCCGGGTCCACACACACCGGTTGTCATTGGCTTGGCCTGGGCTCACAGGGCGTGAGCATCCTCCCACCTCCTCCCCACCTCCTCTCTTCCTTCATCCCTCAGAGCCCCGCCTCCACAGGGGTCTCACCCTCCCAGAACCTTCCCTGCTCCCATCCCTCCTCTGGCTGCGTCTGGTACCCAAGGCCCCTGGGTTCCCCATGGGCCTCCTACTGGCTGACTCTGAGCTCCGGAGAGCTGGCACCGGGTCCTCCTCGTGTCCCTCCGTCCAGCCCCCTCCATGAGGGCCTGGAAGGCAGGACACCAGCTGCCTGTCCTCCATGACCCTTCCTGGTGCACCTGCCATGTAGGCTACGTGAGCAATCCTGGGCCCCTAGTGAGTTGGTGGAAAAAGCAGGTGTGTGAGCAAACGAGAGTTCCCGAGAGGTCACGGACGAGGGGACAGAAACTGCAGGGGAGAGTCCAGCCCCAAGGAGACGGAGCCGTTAGCCTTCCAGGGCGGCCGGCACCAAAGTTAAGAGCAGACTCAGGTGTGGGGGGCCTGCGCTCCGATCCCAACTCAGCCTCCCTCTGGCTGTGTGACCTTGGGCAAGCCACTTAACCTCTCTGTGCCTCTGTTTCCTCATCTGTAAGACGGGAGTAATAATCTCAGTGATTCGGTGATGAAATAAGAGAATGCATGCCAAGTACTGAAACCCACAGATGGTCCCCATTAAGTGCTCAGTATGTGTTGGTTGCTATGACCTCCTGGGGACGAGAGAAACCGGGGAAAACTCCTTAGGGCGAACATACCCCCTAGTGAACCCCTATGCTCTGGAATGTGGGCCAGAGCCACAGCCTTGGTCAACAATACACTCCTCTGGGCATGGAGCCCCAAGTAGCATTAAGTATCTCAAATCCCCAGAGCGGGTTTTCTGGGAGCTGGGGAAGTGGTGGGGAGGGATTGGCGGGTAAGCAGTGCCCTCCCTCTGAAGTGAGGCTTTCGGCTGCAAAGCTCACACAGGGCCCTTTCCTTCCTGCAGGTGCTGAGCCCGGACAGCAGCGCCATGTCCAGCCCCCTCCTCTGAGCCTGGCCGGCCATGCGAGGCACCAAGGAGACGAGATGAACGTGGAGGCCAACTTGGAGCAGCCATGCAGATGAGGAGGCCATGAGCCGCCCCGGACCAAGGTATTTCCGAGCCGGGGCGCGAGGGCGGGAGGCTCCCCCTCCATGGCAAGCAGCAGCAGAGCGCGGCGGCATTAAACATGCATGGCCATCGCCTCGTGGCTGTGCCCGAGGATCGTGGGTGCCGAAGGCGAGCTGCCCGCACAGACTCTGCAATTTCCCTGGCTGCAGACCAGGCGCCCGCTCCCGCTGGCCCCGCCGGGAAGCCTCGCTCCCCACCCTCCCCTCCATCCACCTCCCCCACCCAGCGCTTCAGACACCCTCCAAGGTGTGCAAGGCCGGACTGGTCCCTTTCTCAGAGTAGCTGACACAGCCTCGAGCTGCAGCCTGGTGGCCGCCTGGCGACAGGGACAGCAGAGCCAGAGCTGCGGTGCAGGGCCTGGGTGGCCAGTGAGGGACAGAATCGGACGAGGGGTGGGCAGGGCCCGGCCCAGGCCCCTGTGCTTCCCTTGGTCCAGTGGTTCTCAACCTTCCTAAGGCCTCGACCCTTGCATACAGTTCCTCATGTGGTGGTGACCCCCAACCATGAAATTTTGCTACTGTTATGCATCGTGATGTAAATATCTGCATTTTCCGATGGTCTTAGGCGACCCCTGTGAAAGGGTCGTTTGACCCCCAAAGGGGTCGCGACCCACAGGTTGAGAACTACTGCCCTGGTCCATCTGTCTCCCACCCCGTGCCTAGGCCGCTGTCCGCAGGAGGAAGCATTCCTGGCAGTGAAGGGAGAGGATGGCAGACCCGCAATGCATGACGGACCCACGCCCACCAACACGGACTCTCGGGAAGCCGCGTGATTGTCCACATAGGCCACGTAATGTGGCGACGAGGATTTCAGTTGGGCAAACCGGCGCAGTGATAACTAGCGTTCACCGGACACTTACTTCGTGTCAGGCACCGGGTGAAACAGTCCTTCTACATAAGCATCCTCACTCAATCCTTGGGTAGCTCTCCACCGTCATCCCATCTTACAGATGAAGCGACTGAGGCCCAGGGAGGCTTGGGGCCTTGTCCAAGGGCTGTGACACATTGGCGGGGCAGAGCAGTTTGAAGCAGTTTCTGGCAAGCCACACCCCTCAATGGAGGGATGCCCAGCAGACCCAATGGGGGGGGCAGGGGCACAGCCAGGACAGGGATGGGTGCCTCCCACTTCCACCCCCTCCAAAAAGCCAGGTGGCCCTGGAAGGGGCCGAGGGGCACCCAGCTTTCCCCAGATCCTCAGGCCTTCCTGCCCGTACCCCTCCCCAACAATCCGAAGCCAACTTCTCTGCTCCCGCAGGCCCTTCCCTGGAAGATCCTTCCAGAAACACCTCTCAGTTCCCATTCTGCCTCCAGCCTCCAGATGGCCATGCCCACACTGGCCGTCCACTCAGCACAACTGGGTCCCGGGCACCAGAGTGACAAGAGGTACCTCCACTGGCAGCAAGAGCCACAGCTCAGGATGAGCCAGATCACGGTCCAGTATAATCGGGACCCTTCCCTTCACAGCAGCCCTGGGATTCATATGGGGGCAGAGGGCAGGGCCCAGCAGGGATTGTGGGTGCCCTTTGCTTCCTAACAAACTGATCCCTGAGACACATATAGGAACCGAGAGCGGTGGCAGCGAGAAAGTCAGAAGGGTCAGCAAGGGTGGGCCCAGCTGCTGGCTCTGTGGGCAGGGGTCATGCGCCAGGAGGAAAGGCCAGTACCTGAGTCTGCAAGCTGGTGGCGTCCAGGACGGTGACCCGAGGCCCACAGCTGGCCCACACGGCGTCCTCCAGGCTCAGCAGGGTGCGGATGGGCCCCGGGCCCACCGTCAGGCACACGGGAGGGCTCTCCAGGTCCCAGGGCACATCTCCTGAGAGGGGAAGAAGATGCAGGTCAAGACCCAAGGCTCCTCAGCCCGGGGGAGCCCCAGCCTGCCGCGGGGGCCCAGTCTGGATCCACAAACCCTCTCACCCGGGTCTATGGGGGATGGTGGCTGTTCCCATCTGCCTGCATTTTATGGCCCTTCCCATGGGGGCTGGACTCCCCCCTCCTCTTCCTCCTTTTCCCTCTCTCTGCTGTCCATTCGTCCCCCACACACCTGCCTTCTCGCTGATCTGCTCGCCTACCGTCAGGCACGCTACCACCTTTACCAAATCTCTGATGACCTTTCTCCTCCAGAGACACCACGGCCCCAGGTGTGGAAGGAGGACGTCCCGAGAAGAAATCAGTGTCCAGTCCACCACCCCTGCAGGTGTTAACTAACCAGGGGAGCTGGCCTGGCCCTGAACGAGGCTCCCCCTGCACACCCCCTGGAGGCACGCTCACCCCAGAACAGGCCAAGAATTACCCTTGGCATGCAAGCCGTGCTGGCTGAGCTGGGTTTTTCTCTTTGAAGTCACACAGACCCCAGGGGCTGTCCTGTCTTGTCAGGATGCAGGTGGCAAAGAGGGAGGAAGGAGGGGTACACCAAGGAAAGACAGACAGCAGGAGCTGGGTCTGGGAGCAGAACGGAGCCTGCTGCTGGCTTGCCAGTGCTCAGGCACCCCACATTCCCTCCATGGGACCCTACAAGCCATACCCCTCAGAGACCCTCCCTCCGAGCCAGCTGCTGGTGACAGGATGGGGCACAGCTGTCGGGAGAGCTGGAGGGGCCACTGGGGTACATGGTGAGAGCCACTGTCTGCCGTGTGGCAGGTGGAGCCCACACCCCGGCTTTCCACCACCTGCAAAGCAGGCTCGCCTCTCTCCCCTCTGTCCTACGTAAACCTGTCAGACTCCCAGGTCACCTGAGAGCTGGGGAAGAAAGACCCCTCCCTCCCCACAACACACTACCAGGTCTTTCCAGCCCTGCCTATGAGCACCTGGGAAGCAGGCAGGACCAGAATCCTGGCTGTGGCCTCTGAACTTTTGCCTGAACCGGGACAGGTGACTTCACCTCTCTGAGCCTCGGTTTCCTCATCTGTGAAATGGGCGTGATGACCAATGCCCACACCTCACCGATACTGCAGGACTCGATAGAATGTGCAGGGCATTTAGCTCGGGGCTGGCACACAGCAAGGAGTGACAACACCTGTTGCTCTGTGCCCTTACAGATCTGCACACCAGGCGCAGTTTCCATGAACTGTCTCCCTGACTACCAGCCCGTGCATTCTATTTTCATCCCTGCTTTACGGCTGAGGACGCAGAGACACGGCGTTTAAACAGCAAGATCACACAGATCCAGAGAACCGGGTGCTCATTAGCCCATACTGTTTGGTGTCATTTGCCAAAACGTAACCGTCTGCGGAAACAGGTGTTGACTCCCTTTGACGAATGTGACAATGAGACCAGGGAGCTGAGAACTTGCCCGAAGCCACCCAAGGGGGGACAGGCCAAGCAGGACTGAAACTCAGCTGACTCTGACCTCCCCGTCTACCCGCCACTGCCCTCTCAGGTTCCCAGGGCACTGGGGCACGGGGGCCGTACCTGGGGTCAAGGAGGAGCCAGTGACCACAGGCAGCCAGGCACACCGAGCCCCACCAGAGCACCCGAGCCACAAAATGCAAGGCTTTGAGCGCCCCCCAGTGGCCACAGGGAAGTAGTGCTGATAGCCAGAAGCTGGTGCTCCCTCCACTGAGACCTCCTTCCCAGTAAGCAGCTGAGAATCCAGGGACCACACCCCCCAAAGACTAGGGGCTCTGCTTGGTGGGCACCAAACCCTTGCAACCTCTAGCTGGGGCTGCCTGAGGTCAGAGCCAGGGCCTGCTACCCCTGAGGGTCACAGGGGCACTGACCATACCTCCACTGGCTGGGCTTCTGCAGGAACCTCTAAGATGTCCTGACTCAGAATGGTACACTGTGACAGAGTCTAATACCTGTATTGTCAGATCACAAGGACCCTGGGGGAGTCCTCACAGAGGGACCCTGATCCAGAGGCCACCCTTGCTGGGACTGAGCTCTCCATCTGCACCCGCAGAACAGAACTCTGACCTTTCAGCCCTCACAGCCACAGCTCTAAGGTTTTAAATGCAATCATTGTGAGCTCTGTGCAGGCAAGCCCCTAGAGCAATGGTTCTCAACCTTCTATATGGTTGGGGGTCACCACAACATGCGGAACTGCATTAAAGGGACATGGCATTAGGAAGGTTGAGAACCACTGCCCTAGCGCCTGCAGTGGGGAGGGGGATGTAGGGGTCCACCCTTGCCCTCCAGGCTTTAGGTGCACACATACATGTTACAGAACCCACATGTGTGTGTGTGCACGCACACACACACACACACACACACCCTGCGTGACAGCCCATCCGTCTGGGCCCCTCGCCGGCTCTCACGCTGCTAGGCGAAGAGGGATGAAGGCCCTTGGAGGTCCAGATCCAGCAGGAGCCGAAGGCAGGACACTGAGGAAGTCACTGAGACTGAGGGGGCCCCAGGCTCCTCTCCAGCCTCCACGCAGGGTACTTGTGTGGCTGATCCCACCTGCCCTTCACGGCCAGCCTGGGCCGTGGGGCCGTCTCCGCCCCCGTTTTACAGGTGAGGACACTCAGGCCCCGAGAGGCCAAGTAACAGGTCGTCTCACAGCCGGGTCTCCCCTCCTGCAAGGAGTGGCCTGGCCCACATCCCCCACCTCTAACCAGGGACTTTCCCCCACCTGCCCCCCGGCCTGGGCATGCTCCCGGGCCTGCTCAGAGCTGAGACAGACAGAAGGGATCCGGGTAGCTCTGCTCAAACATGGGGCTGGGCAGGGACAGTGGCCGTCTGGCTTCTCTCTGAGTCCTGGGTCCACTCAGTGACTGGCGCCTCAGAGCACTGAGTACCTATTCTCTGAGAGCATGAATAAATGGACAGTTGAATGAATGAATGAATGAATGAATGAGTGAGTGACTTCCAGGGCCACACTGCTCTGGACCTGCTTCCCCAGCTGTCAGCCGGAGGTGGAACTCTGAGGCCCCTCCGGCTCTGAGAGTCCAGTCAGGGACTGGGGGCCTTGGGTTCCTCGGTCCCTTCTCAGCTGCTGGCCCCACAGGTCCTCCAGGACTCGGCCAAGTCCCAGGCTGGTATTTCTGGTCCTGCCCTCTTTCGAGGAGGCAAAGTGTGGGCCAGGAAAGCCACTTTTATCCCGTCGTGGTCTCAGCCAAACCCAGGCAGGACGGTCACCTCTCATGCTATACCAGTGGAAGCCCAGGATAAGGGTCTAGATCAGTGGTTCTCAACCTGTGGGTCACGACCCCTTTAGGGGTCAAATGACCCTTTCACAGGGGTCGCCTAAGACCATCAGAAAATGCAGATATTTACATCATGATGCATAACAGTAGCAAAATTTCATGGTTGGGGGTCACCACCCCATGAGGAACTGTATGCAAGGGCCGCGGCCTTAGGAAGGTTGAGAACCACTGCTCTAGATCATTCACAACCCTTGACCCTCCAGGCCGCCAGGGGGCGCCAGCAGTGGGTTCTGCAGGTACAGGGGTCCAGCTCTGTGCTCCGGCTTGGGCTGGGATGGAGGAGGGGTGACTGAGGGGTATCCAAGGCCTCGGTGAGTCTGGAGGAGGTCGCACAGCTCAGTCCTGGCTAAGATGGATGGTCCCAGTGCCAGCCACAGGCAGCCCAGGTGAGAGGCAGCAGGTAAGTGTAAGCTCCCTGCTTGTTCATGGAACTCATTCTGCCTCCCTCTACAAACCCTGCGAGGTCAGGGTCACATCTGCTTTGCTGGCTGCCGTGTCCATGGCGCATAGTAGGTGCTCAGTAAATATCTGGTGCACAAACGTTTGCCAGGGGGAAAGGTACCTCAACCCTCTCCTCCAGGCCAGACGGCTGCCAGCTGTGCTCGGAGAAGCCAAGGCCCCCTGTGTCTGGGGTGGGCGCCAGGCCTGGACGGAGGACATTGGGGTTCAGGTCTCAGCGCACCCCCGAGACTCTGGGAAGTGAGGGGGTGGAGGTCCATGGTGCCTCATTTCCCTTCTGGCTCCGACAAACAACCGGTCCCCACCCCAGGCCGAGGCCAGTAGTTAGATCCAAAACCCGCTATGGGTTGAACGGTGTCCCCAAAAATTCACTGGAAGTTCTAACTCCCAGGGCCTCTGCCTGTGACCTTATTTGGAGATGGGGCTGTTGGCAGATATAATTAGTCAAAATGCGGTCACCCTGGAGGAGGGTGGGCCCCGATCCAAGGTGACGGGTGTTATTATGAAAGAGCGAAACGTGGACACAGACACGCACGCGGGAGAGCATCGTGGGAAGAAGGGCGGCTGGGGTCGGACCTGGCACAGCTCCTTCTTTGGCATCTTCCTAGGCGGCACGGCCCTGGCGCCACCCTGAGCCTGGACTTCCCAACTCCAGAACCCTGAGGCAGTGAGTTTACAGTGTTGCCACCCCTCAGTTTGTGGGGTACCTGAGCAAACTCATGCGCCACCCCCTTCCCTCCTCCCAGCCTGGGCGTCCAAACTGGATGGCTCAGGAAGCAGGAAGGGGCGAGCCGAAGGCAGCCCCCCTGGGACCAGGGGGCCAGGGCGGGTGGGTCCAGGCTGGCTCACGGCATTCGGCAGGGCCGCAGGGTGGACCCCCTCCAGAACCCCGAGCCTACTCCCCGAAGATCTGTGCCCATATTTGCATTCGTGGGCACGCTCTGATGGTAAGAAGAATTTTCCCTCCCTCTTCCCCCTTTAATTAAAAACTATAAATGCCTTATCAAAAGCTAATTAAAAATACCAACACAGTGCCAAGTGGCAAAAAAAAAAATAGCTCAGTACAAATATCCGTTTATAACCTGCAACGGGCTGTGATGACGCAGCAATTAGAGGGAGCGGAGGGAGGGCTGGG